>JASDQU010738040.1:282035-297618 GCA_032191745.1 Picea mariana | reverse complement strand
TATTTCAATTTCAAGGGGCTCATGTCCCAAAAATTTAATAGTCGGGAATTACTTTTCTTTACATAGGTTTTACACACGGTGGTGGGAAAATGTACAAAAAATATAGTACCAATGTCTGTTACACAGGGTGGTGGACAGAAGGACCAAATAAATAGAATTTCTGCATTAGTTTTCTTTAAAATAGGGGCTCGTGGATACAAGGAATTGGAATGTATCAAACTATAGGTTCCTGGAGAGCATAAATTGTACATAGCAAAAACGTAACTTTTTAAAGTAGATATTTACTTTTATACATACGAAATATGTGATTTTATATAGCATGTACGGAGCCCTCATTCTATATAGTGTGACAGAGCCCAGATTACATACTTAGGCAGGTTTTGGAGCGCGGGTTGTCGAGCTGGCGGGCTGAAAATTGGAAAAAAAATGAAACGTGTTACATAATCCTGGAAATTTAAAGAAACATATATATATGTGTGAAATATAATATGTCTAATTTGAGTCAGTGATTTATGTCATACTTTATTTTGAAAAAGAAAAAAAGAGAATAGAGATAAAATAAACAGAATGACTTCACATTCAGCATAGCTGAAGATAAAAAATCCAGGAAGACATAAATATATAAGGAGACAAAAAATAGTTTTATTTGGAATATATGAAAAAAATAATAGCTTGTTACATATCACTGGAAATGTAAATGCGTTTGTCATATAGACTGGGATTGGGGCTCCCGCATACCATAACAGAAATATGTACAAGAAATAGGAGTGTGGAAAGAAGTTGGACACACTAGAATGTAAGACCTGAAAAGTAGAAATGCGAAGATCAGTTTTTGTCTATAGATTTCTACTCAGAAAAGGAATAATTGGATTGATAAAGAAAGGACTATCACTATACACTTACAGGGATGGTATGTATAAGTAATTTTTGTGTTTGGTTGGTCATGCCTTTCCCTGTTGGTTTTTGTGGGCAGCCCGCTTCAATAACTGGATTGATACACAGAGGATTTATGCATTTGCATGTTGGATTTTGTGGCTGATCCACTTCAAGTTCTCTTCAATATAGCTTCTCAAGGGGTATACGTTGATGTCATTGCAGTTTCGAATGTTGAAAACTTCATTTTCTAATTCGCTTAGATCAATTGAAAGTTTACACAAACCTTCATGAATGTCTCCATTCTGTAGCGAATACCCAACTAGCCAGTTGTCCACCTCTTCTTCATCATATTCAACAATTCTGTAAAAAATTTCCAAAGACAAAGCCTTCAAATTATCAACTTGTTGATCAAAATCTTGCTTGGTTAACGTCAGCGAGTTGAGGATTAAGTTGGGGTCCTGGAAGCCATTTATCTTTCCTGCTAAGTCTATTTTGGTGAGCTTTGTGAATAATGTCTCTTTCTTTGATATTGCTTGCTCACAGGATTGCACAATTAGGTACAGGTTCTTCACTTTTTGTTTCCAGCATGTTTCTAATTGAGTGAGCCTTTTTTTGGACGGGATATCATGTTGTGTTATTCTCGTCTCTGGCATGTTGTTGACATGAAAGGCGAAAGGGATGACCGAGTGCACATATAAGGTTTCTTCATTCTTTAAATCTCTCTGCAGAAGTAGGAGCAAGTTATGTGCCCTGATCCCCAGGGAATCCATATTCTGTGATGTTTCCCAGGCCTTGGCAATCAGTTCTATTCTTTTGTTGATATTTTTCTCGACATATCATCTACAAGATGCGAGGAAGCTAGAGGACCCTTTTAGATTTGTTGCAGGGGTGCATGTAGTCGCAGGCATGGCTATTTCCAAGGAACTATCAAGCAATGGCATAGGAAACAAAGATTCCTCTAATTCCTTAATCCGGTTCTTTAGTCTGGCATTTTTAGCTTCAATGACTCCAACAGAATCATGAAGAGAATCTCTGGTTTCCTTGTGAAGTTCAGATATTTTGGATGCGTTCATATTGGAAAGGTCAAGTTCTGAACGATGTTTTATTTTCTTATTTTTTACATCTCTTTTTTCAATGATTGATTTTTTGATTCGGTTTCAAAAACATCGCTCTGGAATATGGAGGATTCATCTTCGTCAAAATTTTCGGTACCAACCATGTCCATTGATCAGGCATGTTGAATTGCGTGTGCGGGCTGATCAAGGTTGTAGAATATGCTTTCCAGATCAGCATCAAGATCCATGTTTTAACGGTAAATTCCAGGTTGCTCTGCCTCCCCTACAATTATTTTTCCGTTCTTCTGCATGCGAAGCTCTCGAGGAATATGTTCACCGTATCTGTACAAAACTATTGTAGAGCTATTGGCAGTAGTTTATCAAAAGGTTGGATGGCTCCAAACGCTGTTTGAAATGAAGAAATGGAGGGGACAATATAACCCACTGCAAACATTGCTTCAATGCGTGCGAATGGAAAATATCCTCATTAATGACAATATATATGCGTGTTGTATGGTGACCTGTTAGAAGTAAAGCGTAGTTATTGAAAAATTAGAAGTTTGAAGGTGAGGGTTACGGCCAACAACATTTAAGGATAGGAGGTTTCATGAACAAACCAAGCTGGCGGCATGCGAATGACATTGCATGGTATTTGAAATTCAGACTGGGAAGCAATTGGAGGTTTCGTGAAGGAAGCAAGTTGGAGGCATGTGAATGACATTCCATGGCATTTGAAATTAAAACTGGGAAGGGAGAAGAAAATGCTTCGCAAAAATTGCATTAATGGAAAAACTTCTCGAGCCTTGCGCGCATCAATGACAGCCTAGATGGTAGTTGCACGATGACATGTTAGCATTAAAGATTCAGAAAGAAGACACACACACACACACACATATAAACAATATTTTGTATCATGCACACATGCGAAGGTAACGGCCACGGGGAAGAGAAAGCAAGGAAGGAATGGCCAAGTCTAAAAGTGCATGGTTTGGGATCGCGGTTCTCGGGCTGGAGGGTTCAAAAGAAGGCCTCTATTGTTCAGTGTTCTACAAGTATCACACAAAGTTCTGTGATATACAAATTGAGAAGTGGACTTGCAGGCTGGCCGAGATTTAATAGACCATCTACAGTTTCTGGATCGCGGGTTCTTGGGCTGGCAGGGTCAAAAACAACGCTCTATTGTTCGTTGTCTTGCAAATATCTTATGATAATAAATTGAGAAGCGGATTTGTGAGGTGACCGGCTCAACATTCTACTCCAAGGCTGGTGGGCTCCCACAAACGAGCAATACATATTTGCGAGTTGTACATTGGGCTGATTTCCGCCATATAGAAATTGGGTTCTCGGGCTGGCGGGTTCAAAATTGCGTACGAAAAGAAAAGGGCTCCGTCCGAATCCCACTGCACATTTCATAATTCATCTGCTACACCAAGTCTGTGATTACCAGATCAGTGTGTGTAGAAACGAGGCAAAAGTAAATATGTTCCTTTATAAAGTATGGACATGAGATTTTATAGATCGTGTACCGATATCACATTCCATACTTCCGGGTTCTCAGACGGGAGGGGTCAAAAAATAGGCCTCTATTGTTCTGTGTTTTACAAATATCACATACAGTTCCACGATATACAAATTGACAAGATGACTTGTCGAGTGGCTAAGAATTTATAGAGCATGTACAGTTTGTGCATCACGCGTTGTCGAGTTGGCGGGGTTAGAAACGGATCTCTATTGTTTGGTGCCCTACAAATTTCTTATGATGCATAGATCCCTTATTCCATACTTAGCCACTTATTTGGATCGCGCACTTGCGAGCTGCACACTGTGCCTCTAATGTTCTGTGTCCTGCAAATAGCAATCATAGTTGGGTGATATACATATTGCCAAATGGACTTGCGAGTTGGTTGTCTCAACATTGCAGTTCTGTTGGATGGCGGACGTGCAGCGTAGTGGCTTCTCGGTGCAAGAAAAAGAAAAAAAGAAAAAAACATACCTGCAAACAAGTTTGACAAATTCAGAGAAAGTAAAGGAAAAATTGTTTACTATGGAACAGAGGCAGAAAAAGAATGCACCTTTGCATTGATTCATGTACATCTCTAGGTAGGAGTTATTTGCGCTTTCTAGTTTTGCTTGTTGTTTCTATCAACAAAAGTACAAAACAAAAGGGATATGAACATAAGCTCAGATGTTAAGAAAAAGGAAACTACTATGTACATATATACAAAAAAAAAAAAGATGAATAGAGTCATAAATAGTTTTTATGAGGATGTACCTTATTTTTCTTTTTTTGCACAATGTATATTTTATAAATGGATTAGAAGACCGTTTGTATGCTCACCAAAATGCTATGTGTAGAAATCAGGGATACATATATGCTTTGAAACATAGAAATATGAGTTTGCAATAAGTTTGATGTATATGTCATAATTCAAGTGCAATACCAATCGTATCGTGATCAGACCAATATGTGTCTAAGACAAACATATTGTATTGAGAAATGGGCACATTGGACCAAACATGGTCAATAAGTGTGTTTTGTAGATGGGTTGTGTTGTTTAGAAGAAACCACAGACTGTATTTGCACATGTAGTTTTGCAATTCTTTTGTTCTGCCAGTATTTTGTATCATGTCAATATTGAAGTCTCCTACAAGTACAATGGATCCATTCAGATGGAAATAGTCCAATGCATTGGAAATAACATTTACTATGTTGGAGAATGTTGCATGGGGAGAAACATACAGATTTAGTATTGCGATTTATGTTCCATGGGAAAAAAATTTGGCAAGCACCAGTTCAACATTCTTTTCTTCGATATGTATGTGGTCCAAAATTGGTACATGTTTTTTCACCAGTATCATCACCCCATGTGTAATGTAACTTCATATGCAATTGTGATTTGGGAATTGTTTGTTCTGCATGCATAATTTCATGTGTGTTTCCTGGAAGCACAGAATATCATATTGCATTAAATCATAGTCATTCAGTATATCATCCATGTGTGCATTTAAGTTGTGTGTGTTAAGCTATAGTATTGATACAGATGAATTTGTTTGTATGGATTGGTAATCATAATGCAGTTGCCATTTTGCGGTGGTCCTCAGTCTTTCCATCTCAATATCAACTTTATGTTTCACTCTGAAGTTATCTTTTGTCAGAGGACTTAGTAAATACAAGGAATCTCTACTTCTGACACGGGGTAGTGTTGTGTATACAAGTCCATGTATCTAAATTCCAGCAAGCTGAATGCAACATTATCAAGTGTTAGGCCTTGTGATCTGTGGATTGTACGTGCACATGCAAATTTAATCTGAAATTGTTTACAAATCTTCAGTCGACCTGTCTTTGTTGATGTCGATACTGGCTTTGATGTTCACAAAATAGGATTCCAATCACTTGTAGTGTTTGAATTATATAGATAAGACAACTTGCTTGCTTGTCACTTGCCTATATGCGGTTCATGGAACTTAATCCAAAGGACATATACTTTTTATGTCTTCGTATAGCCTTTCAATATTCCATCTGCACCATTCACCAAGCCATCCTGTGAATCATAGTTATAGGCATATATTTCAACTAGCATTTCTAATTTCAGTGCAAGGTGCAAAGGTAAAGTGACTGAATGTTCATGATGTGGGACATTTTCATGGTTTTCTTCTTCCAAGTCAATCAAATTGATGATGATATCATTGCCAGGCATGAGCGATAGCATGTGGCTATTATGCTTTGCAGCATCCTTATTTCTGTAGAACAGGTGAGGGAACGTTGGATCTGTTGGTGCAGGTCGTAAGCACCTCAAATTGATATAGGTCAAGTCATCATGTGTTTGATTGTTTGTGTGCATTCTATTTAGAATTGCAATGAATGTTTCATCTGTCTGGCACATTGTAGTATGCAACTCAAAGATTTTAATATTGTCTCTCCAGAATTCATGGGTCATTGTTTCCATGTTAATGATAGGTTGTTCAAATATCAAAGAATATTGGATGGGATATGTCTGGTAAAGATCGCCACAGAAGATCATGTCAATGTTTCCAAAGTATTTGGTCTGCACATGTTTTATGCTTCTTAGCCGGCTATCAATGGAATACAAGAACCGACTACTAATCATAGACGCTTCATCTATAAATACAAGTTGGAGTTCCTCGTAAAGCTTAGATAATGTATCCAACATTTCCTTACTAAGTGGAAGAAACTGTGACTTGTTAAAAGGCATTAAAAATGCAGAGTGGACTATTGTTCCACCAGCATTGTATGCATATTTTCCTGTGTATGCAACTATTAGGCCCTTTGGTTTCATAGGATTAGAGAAATTATTTGAATCATAGATTCGTATAAGCATTTGGAACAATGCTCTAGCTGTGAATGTCTGGCCTATTCCTGTTCCGCCTGTAAGGAACACGTGCACAGGACTGTTCATGTTCAACCGTTTTTTAAGGGCAATGTCCTTTACAATTGTTTGTTGTTCGTGATTCAACAGACGTCTTATTCTTTGGTATTTATTATTTTCAATCAGGAAAGGATGTTTTGTAACTTGAAAACCAAGGTTGATACGTTTTTCACTTTCAGTGGCTGGGGGACGAGGAGAATCCGCTTGTAAGTCATAGGACTCGGAAGGAGTTCTGGTTGTTTTTGGGTTTCTAAATGTCTCATCATGATCGCCAGGGTTTTCTAGGTCATTAAGTGCAACTTCTAGATCGCCCCATGTTGGATTAACATTGTATGTAAATCTAGATTCATTGATATGCACTATAGTCTCAAAGGCAACATACGCAGCCTCCCATGTAGAGAAGTTATGTATTAATGTCTCTTCGTTTTCATGGAACGGAATGTACAACAACAGTTTTTCTCTACAATAGTTTTCATAGTCACAATGTTTATTGTATTTGACAAACCGTATAACACGTGGGTTTTTTCTTTTTGATATGGGTGTCCCATTTTTTTTGTAATGCGATACGAATTCTGCTAAGAAGATATGTCTAATAGGAGATGGACGTTGGATGTAATAAACAATAACATAGCGACCTATGACGTCCTATGAATTGTCAGGTTCTTGTTGCAGCAAAACAGATGGTTTAAGCATAAATGTGCGTTTTTCAAGTGGAGATGTGTTTATGAAGACACATTTTCTTGAACTGCAAGTCAGGGGCAAAGAAAGGGCAATGTGAACTACTTGTTGAGAAAACATTTGTTAAAGATTAAGAAATGTATTTCCAAGGGTGTGTATCATTTGTATGGCATCAATATGACTTCTTTCGTGTTCTTTGCGTATTTTTCTGAATGCAGATGTCATAGATTTGTCAATCTTTGTCATATACGAGGTGTAGTAGGATGTTGCAGCATATGCATTCAGCACGTACTGTGCATCTGTATTTGCTTTCCACATAACTGGCATGTCCTTGGAGAAAATGTTGTTTCAAATATGGGAGAGTTTTCGTTTAAGGAAAAGTGTTGGTTTCCTAAGCGTTATTTGCATGGCTTGGATGTACTCATCTTCTGATAGATTTACCTGTGTCAAGAAAGCATCAAAGCTCATCATTTCGTCAAATCCTCCTTGTTCTAGAAATGCGAACAAGGATTTAGATTTCTCAACGACAACATTTTCCTCTAAACTAACTGGCTCTATGATTCTTGTAGCTCTCATGGGCGGAACGGGTAAGTTGTATCTGCAATGCGATCTTTTTTCGTTTTCTACAACTTCTTGTATGATAATGTCTACGGACTTTCGCAAGGTCTGGTTCCAAATGATCTGTATTGCATGTTATGTATTTATACACAAATTGTTCGATCTCTAAATTCTTATTAGCTCCATAGACTGGTGCACCCTCTATCCACAACAGTGTGTGGTCATGCTCGTTTCCCCTATTCTGGAATTCAGTCACAAAAAAATAGTCCGATATTTTTTCGAAAAACATTTCATCATGGCATATCAATTGTCTCAAAGCATTTATTCTATGTCTATAATATCGAGTACATGTCATCGGGTCTTTTCTTATGAGGTAGTCAATGTCATTATTTTCCAATGTATCAGTTTTTTTTTTATGTTTCCTATTACTATGTAAGTCAAAAACGGCAGCCACCAATGGATCCTAGCAATGCTCTGCATTTGGCGACCCTAATTGTCGGATCATTGCAATTTTATTTTTTTTGTTTTGTTGCAAATAGTTAGGAGAGGTGCGGATGTTCTTGAAATCTATGTATCCAATATCAGATTTCAGAATTTTTTCTAGGTTTACTTTGTACTTCACATCCTTGGCCAACAACTTTCTTCCTTGTAACTGGCCTTTTCTTATTCGGACCCACATGCAGGACAAAACTTGCTCTATTATTATGCGCATTGTTTTGAAAAACAAATTTGTTATGTGACAGGAGAAGTAACCACTTGAATGTAGTAGCTTCCATCGGACTATTTTATGATAACTAAATCGTTCTGTAATATCAGTGCCACGTGGATCTTCGTAGAATAGTGTTGGAAAGTTCATTTTCTCAGTAAATTTGTCCTTGAATATTCCAAGTGGACGCTGCCCCTCGCCAAGTGCGATTTCGACAATTTTGTCTTGCAAGTCACGAATGCACTGTGAATCAGTGAATCCATGGACCAATGTTTCAGCAAGTGTTTCAGTCTCTGATTCATCACTTGTATCAGAATCACTAGGATTTTCGAGAGTCTCTACAGAGTTGTCATGTTCTTCTGCAAGAACATTGTTCCAGTTGGCATTTATACAAATGTTCTCTGCTTTGTACAGGGCCCTGGAACATAGTTCCTTTAATGCTTTCATAACAGCATGCACGCGCACTTTGCCTGTCTGATACATATTTTTGTATTGCAAGCGTCTTTTCAGAGCCACAACGATTGTAATTGTATTGTTAATGAACTGTGGCAACGCTTTTTGCACAACATCTAGCTGAACAGACACATTAATAATTGATCCTGTTAAGCCCATCTGGGGTCTCTTATAGCCCCAAGGTCTGATTTGAGCAAATTCAATTCACGGAGAGACAAGTCTCTCCTCAAATTCCGTAAGTGCACTTACATCTGCTAGTGGTGCATTACATCTTATTCGGTCAGGGGTTGCAAACTGTGGCAGTTTTCCATTTTCGAGCAATCGTTTTCATGGAAGACAAACTTTCTCACTAGAAAATGGTTTATCATGGGCTGTCATCCATAGGTATTTTTCTTTCAAATCAGACGTGAAAGACTTACTGTTTTTTTTTAAATTCAATTGTTCACAAATTGCACATGCAATGGAAGGAGTGTCTTTCATTTGTTTCATGTAGGTCTCTCTTGCATTTTTTTTTCGCGGGGAAGTATGGGTAGAAAATGTTTCCTGTTTCTCATGTACACCATGAATTGCCACAGTTGCATGACCATTCTGGCATATGCAACCGCACATGTTTATGTTATTTTCTGCACGAACAAATTTCTTTACATTGTCATATGTGAGTTTCTCTCTAAAAGGAAGTGTAGCAATGTATTTTTTCTCTCGTGCATGAACTTTTTCAAGTTGTGGTAACTTACTCTACATTTCTTGCCCAAGGGCAGGATGACCTGGTGGCAATTGGGATGAATTTCACTCTCACCCAGTTTCTCAACAACTATTTTACGTTTTTTTTTCAAGGCCTCTATTTGTTTATCAGAAGTTGAACGAATTTGATGAATAATTTTTTTTCATATTGTGATAACTTACTCTATGTTTGTTGTTTAAGCCCTCTATGGCCTCATCACAACTGAAATGAATTCTACGCATGTTTTTTTTGTTCAAGCCCTGTCTGCCCATATCGCAACCAGGAGAACTCTCGTTTTGACTAAAAAACATTCCACGCGTATGCAGATTCAATGTCGTTTGGGTGGCATGTACACTCAACCCTGAACTACCGATATCTCCAAGCAAAGGTTCATAATGGATATGTGTTGTATATGTTTTCAACGATAGGATGTAAATTGTTCAATCATAATTTGAATCGGTAACCCAGGAATGGACAGTGCCAGCTAGCGAGGCTGACCAAACCTATATCTTCACCCTGAATACCATAGACAGCCATTGCAAACATAATCTTCATCCCTCCATATTCCCTTCTTCATATGGAAGCGTCATGTTCATAAGGTATTCCTGCCAACTTCCAACTGCCAACATATTTTCCACGAGATATGGGCAAAGGTGCTGATGCAAGCACCTAAAAGCCCGTTCAATGCCGCCTATAATCCCATTGTAGAAAGATTGTACAGTGTAAAGACGCAGCGACTAAACATCGAACTCAGCTCCTACCAAACAACAAATTGCATTAAACCGACTATCTCCACAGCTAGACACAACATTTGTTGCCAGCTGTAAACCATAGCAATCTATGCCATCCAAAATCTGTTTCCATTGCGATTGAAGGTCTTTGCAAATAATGGACAAGTAGATACGAGGACCTTCTATATTGCATATGGACATTTTTCTATACAGCAGTGGTTCATAATGGCCACTGAGGGCATCAACATCATGGAACAAGATACAATATGGATTGTTAGATGCAGTTTTGTTGAATAGTAGATATCTTGTTTTTCTTGTTAATGACCATATGCCAACTGATATATTCAGCCAGTTAGACAACCACCGAATACAAAATGTATCTCCCCAAAGTCCCCTCTGATGTGCAGGGAGAACTGGAGATGCAGACAACCGCATCTTTGAAAAATACGTAGCCACATCATGTATTCCATGCAACTGTTGAAGAAAATAAGATTCCAGTTCGTATTCATAGGACTGCAAAGCCTCAACATCACCATTTTTAAAACAAGCCAAGAAATAATCTGTCAATCCATTGCGCAGCTCGGTCGACGAATACCAGAAATGCAATAGAACCTGGAATGTATCGAAAAGGCAATCCCCAACAGTATACAAGAATGCATCCAATCTAAAAAGGTCATTCCTATGCAAAACCACGTCAATGTTGTCATGTACAATGGACTGTGTATCTTTTTCATACGAATCAACATCTATTACCTCTTTCATCTTTTCAACTGTCATTTTGAAGTTGTTTGCTAGATACTTTCAGTTTCTATCAAAACAAAGAAAATCATAGGCAAAAAATAAAAATTAGCAAAATGAAAAAGAAAAGAAAAATAGCACACCAACCCCCATATGTATCTTTAAACCTTATTCTTCTCAACTTGAATCCCCCTAGTTCCCATAGTAGATGAGAAGAAAACAGATCGACACTGGAAACTGAACCAAACAGAAAAAATACCGCAAAAAAAAAAACCATAGCTTAACTCAACAGAAAGAAAACGGGCAGATGTAGTTTTCCGGCCCACGGAGTAGAAGCATACACTACATCTACACCCTGCCCGATGGTTCCATCTTCTGATAGCTCCCAACTACTTTTTATAAAGCCCTCTGCATTGCAATTTTCAGAAAAACTATGGATGCGACATCCGCCATATGAAGACTCATTGTTTCCAGGAACAGAAACAAAGAGAATAGACAAAAATGGTCTGGAACAGAATATTGAAAATCACCAAGAACAGGGAAACTTACCCATCAACAAAGGATGAGAAGACCTCAGCGCTCCAAAAAATGCAAACCGCAACAACAGGTCCAACAGCTTGCAAAGTTGAAGAACAACAAACCAATGAACAACCACGAAGAGATTGAACTGCAAGTGCAGGACCTCAACTTTGCAAAGTTGAATCAAACAAGAACCAGAATCATGGAACAAAACAGCGAACAAGGATGGAGGCCATGAACAAAACTATATTGCAAGGCGTCTGTACAATAAAAATTTAAGACCGACAGAGCTCTTAGGTAAACAGTTAAGACAGTAAGGACCATCGAAGGGCGTAGGCCTGTGCAAGCATTTAAGAAAAGATGCAATGTGGCAAGACTGTTCTCTCGAAGCACACAACAATAAAGCATAAATCAGACATAGCAATATCGTGGAGAATGTATTCAACCCAGCAGAAAATGCTAAGGGGAAACATCTGAGCTAATGCTAGTATTAATCCACGTTCCACGAATGCATAACAAAATTTATGATTCAAAAAGACCATATACTACCAAATACTTTGGAAATGCAAACATATTTTACATTGGGAATAGTGAAGGCGGCAATAAGACCTCCAATCCGTTGTCCAATCAGATCTTGACAAACATGATACTTTTTATTATATAAAAATCGATATTTTCACTTCCCTTGTTCCAACAATGGATAATAGCGAAATATTTATGGTCAATACACAAACTAATGCCAGGCTATAATCCCTTTATACCTACGACATGGACTAATAACAGATTAATGGATAACATTCAAATATATAAGATTTGGAAATGGGAAAAGAAACATAAAAGATTCAATTTCATGTGGAATTGTTGAAATGGATCCATTTTTATTTCTTCATTTACAAATTGCCATAACCAAGAATAAGAAGATGAAATCTGCCATGAACTCTCATGGTTTAGCACAAATATAATATAAAGCAATATGTATTGTAACACTTTCATGAACAGAAAATACTATGTAATAGCATTTATCCTTGAGCCAAATCTATATAATATACAATAGATGGACGCCAGTGCAATCGAGAGTAACTCTTCATTTCCGAGGGCTGGAAATCATATACGATGATCACTACGGTGTTACGATGCCTGCAAAACGCGATTGAATTGAAGAACATATGAATAAATATACCATTTAAGAATTTAAATTAAACAAAGCAATACAATAGTCACAAGTATAAATATATGTTCATTTATAAGAGTATATGTGCATATTATATTTATAAAAATTTAAATATATCTTCATTTATAAGAGTGTGTTCATTTATATGAGTATATGTGCATATTATACTTATATAAATTAATTTATATAAGTATAAATATATCTTCATTTATAAGAGTGTGAGTATTTGTGCATATTATACTTAAAAGTTTAAATTATTTAAAAAATGTACATTTTATTATTTATTATTTATTATTTAAAAAAAAAAACTGTTTTTCCTTTTATTTTAACTTTTTATTATCTTTTTAAAAAAATCACACGAATCAACTTTTTATCATCTTTTTCGAGAAGGGGTCACAAGAATTCAATGCAAGTGAGAATTATTAAAAAGAACCCGCTTTTTTATAATATATCATTTTTTAGATTTTTTTTTTAAATATTTGAAAAGATAAGGTTGGTTTGACTGTACCTTCTTTCACATCTTAATTATAAGACTAGTCTACATGTTCTACCTTTTGATTGTTTTCGAGTGATTTTTTTCTTTTGATTTTGTTGAAATCTGGTGAGGAATGGTTGGATCTGAAGATTTGAGTGGTTAAGTTTGTATAATCAAAGTGCCCCAGGGGTTTTTCAGCATGTTGAATCCATTTATGCATTCAGAGATACAATTTAAACAACAAAAACTAGAGATTTTGTCCAGATTTAAATGTCGGATACATATATTTGAAATATTTATCCAAAGTTTTTCATACTACACTTTTTCTTTATCAATCAAATACTTTGAAATATATTTTCTAACCAAGAAAAAATTTACACTTTTTCTTTATCAATCAAATACTTTGAAATCTATTTTCTAACCAAGAAAAAAATTGGAAGCCTTATTTGGCCTCATCTAAAGGCAAACCCCACATTATTTGGTTAAAGCCCATTTTTCTTTGTAATTTTTGTCTAGATCAAGTAATGCTAGAAATAAATCTAGCATTACTTCTGACATTAAATGTTTTATCGTAAGCTTTGCAAATTTATACCATTTTTGCAATAGTGTATCATCATGCTACGGGACAGCTCCCCCTCACATGCTACGGGACATATGGTGTTTCGTTGTCTCACATGTTATGCGACATCTGGGCTTTGGAAACCTCACCATGTCAAGGCTTGAAAATGCTTGGACAGTTTATATCTAGTAACTCTTGGTCTCGAATGCCTACCCTTTCCTCTGGCTGGTAGTAGGCAGAGAGTTCCATTCCACTCCCTTCCCTTTCGTTGTTGAAGTTTCCTTTCGCTCTTGCAAAACTAAATATTCAATTGAGATCATATGCTACTATTTTGTTGGGTGAACGCAATTTTCCCTACAATTTTTACATAATTCAGTTATCAATCACTACATGCATGCTATGAATCTATAGCTAGATGCACCTTAAGACCTTTCTCCTTTCTTTATGTCCATAAATTCCTTCACATTTCTTTTATCCAATTCCTTTGTATTTTCTCTCAAATTCCCTCCATTACATTTACTAAATAATATTATTATTCATTCACGCTAGATAAATCTTACCAAAATATTAGTAAGAACTTCCAATACTATCATAAATATGAAAATTTTCTAATATTTCTAGAAAGATAGCAATTTTAAATTATAAAATAACATGTGCAAAAAATTTTATTTGCATAATAAAAACATTGAAGCAAAGCATCTATAAATTTAAAATGAAAATGAAAATTATGATGATTTTGTTTTTCAAATTACATGGATGTAGCTCTTGAGCTGCCACCTTGTCACATGTTTCCATTGTCTGACATGCTGGCCATCTGCAACTGGAGGTTTCAAGGTGGAGGTCCACCAAGGTAAGTCCTTTTATCAAAAGGCCACTCAACAATTTTTACTGCAATTTTTTTATAAGTTAGTTAAGCTTAAAACAAATTTTTGCATGTGGCAGTTAACAATGAAGAAGCACCATGCCTACTTTTCAAGATGCAATTTGGTTGGCTATTGGGTGATTTGCAACTCCCTTCATGTTCCTTTGCTAGGCCTTCCTCGGCTCCTACCCCCATTGGTAAACTCGATGTGCACCTCCTAAACCCTTCTTCCACTTGGTTGGGTTGCTTTAAAAATTCCACCTCCTAAACCCTTCTTCCACTTGGTTGGGTTGCTTTGAAAATTCCACCTCCTAAACCCTTCTTCCACTTGGTTGGGTTGCTTTGCAAATTCCACTGTTGTCACCTCTCAAAGTAGGGTCGGAGTTATGAATCCTTGGCTCTCATGAAACCTATAGAAATCTTGTTCAAAACAAAGACGTACAAAATTTTGGGATGAATAATCTTGCAATAACTTAGTTATAGTAAAGATAAATATTAAAGAAAATTATTCAATAGATTCTTGTAATATATTTATTTTATATTATTTATTTTTTAACAACCTAACGCATTTCTCCCACCTGTATGCAAAAAACGCCTCTGAGACATAATCAAATACTCTCGTATATCCACCAACCCAGTGCCCTTTACAAGATAAATTTGTGCAATGAGGGTTGGAACCTCATCCTACCTGAATTAAGGGTCCAATTTCATAGCCTCTCTCTCTTTCTTTGTTGTCCATGGCACAATTTCTATAAATTGAAATCCAAACCGGATATATACATTATATATGAGTTATAAGGCAATAGGGATGAGAGCTAATATGTGGGAAATATCAACCATAAGTCCAGCGGAATTATTGGAATAGAACATCTGTAAACTTGCATACCATAATTCCATCATGCTGAGATAGTATATTTGGCTAATATAAAAAACAAAAAAAAAACATGGCATAATTGATTGTCTTTCATTGTTTGTATTGTCTTTCATTATTCTTAGCTTGTAATTTTCCAGTAAAATGCATAGACAAATGTAGACAAACGTTGCGCAGCTAGATTAGAATCCTGCTGAAAAAACTTCAAGAGGTAAGAGCTTT
>JASDQU010738040.1:271933-281935 GCA_032191745.1 Picea mariana | reverse complement strand
TTTCTTGCATCTTTGCAACATGTCCTACACAATGTTTGTCACAAAGGCCCTTAAAATTAAAATAGTTCGCAAGCCCACTTCTCAATTTGTACATCGCGTATCTCTGCCTGCTCTTTGTAGGACATGGAATGAGGGCTCCGTCGTTGTTCTATAAAATCTCAACCCCATGCTTTATGAAAGTACATATTTCGTATCTATAAAAGTAAATGTCTACTTTAAAAAATTATGTATTTGTTATGTATAGTTTATGGTCTGCAGGAACCTATAATTTCATAAATTTCAATTTCTTGTGTCGAGGAGCCCCTGTTTTAAAGAAAACTAATTCGGGAATGCTATTTATTTCGTTCTTCTGCCCACCACCGTATGTAACAGACACTGGTACTATACCTTTTTCCCTCTTTTCCATCAGCGTATGTAAAACCTATGTAAAGAAAACTAATCCGTGAATGCTGAATATTTGGGACATGAGCTCTTTAAAATTCAAATACTCCGCAAGTCTGATTCTCAATTTGTATATCGCAAAAATGTTGGTGCTATTTGTAGGGCACGAAAGAACAAAAGTGTGTTTTTCAGGTCTCGAGCCTAAGAACTCGCGATCCAAAAAATGCCTACGTCGAGAAGTCGCTTTTTAAAAAAAAAATAATTCGGGAATCATATTTGTTTCATACTTTTCTCCACCACCCTATGTAACAAACGTCAGTGCTATTTTTTTTTTTTTTTACTCCAGCAGCATATGTAAAAAGGAAAACTAATTCGGGAATGCTAAACTTGTTCGACATGAGCGCCTTCAATTTCAAATAGTTTACAAGTCCGTTTGTCAATTTGTATATTGTGGAACTCTACGGACTATTTGTAGGCCACAGAACAATAGAAGCCCAATTTTCAGCCCGCCAGACTGAGAACCCGTCATTCAAAAATTCTAGTCCTCAAAGCAGCATGTCAATTTGTATATCGCGAAACTCTTGGTGGCATTTGTAGGCCACAGAACAACATTAGCCCAATTTTCAGCCCCCAATCCCAACAACCCGGAATGAATCTTCCGTGCATGCTCTATATATGTACTTCATCAAATTACATATTTGATTTTTGTAGGCCGCAGAACAACAGAAGGCCAATTTTCAGCCCCCTAGCCCGAGAACCCGCGATCCAAAATTTCAAATAGTGCACAAGACCACTTGAAAATTTGTATATTGCGAAACTCTCAGTGCTATTTGTAGGCCACAGAACAACATAAAACCAATTTTCAGCCCGACAACTCGAGAACCTGCAATCCAAAAATTCAAATAGTCCACAAAACCGCTTCTCAATTTGTATTTCGCGGAACTCTTGATGCTATTTGTAGGCGGAATAACAACAGTAGCCCAATTTTCAACCCACCACCCCGACAACCCGGAATGAAACTCCCGTGCCTTTTAAAAAAAAAAAACTAATTTGGTGTTGGTAGTCTTTTTATGCTTTTGTTCACAAACCTATGGAAACACAATTTTCAGCCTGCTAGCCCGACAACCACAATGGTCTATATATATATATATATATATATTTAATCAAATTACATATTTGGTATCTAGCAACTCTTCTTTGTAACATACATACGCCCTTAAATATCAAATAGTCCACAAATCCAATTTTCAAATTGTATGTCGCAGAACTCTAGGTGCAATTTGTAGGCCGCGGAACAACAAAGCCCGAATTTAATCCCACCAGCCCATTACTACTATTTTTGTGTATTTTTTCCACGGTCGTATGAAAATCATATCTAAACAATAGTCCTTCCCACGTGTTCGTACTCCTTCGCATTTATTCCCTTTCCCGCAGATGGGTTGCTAGTACAACACACGCGTCGAGCAGAGCAACCAGGAGCGATACTCCGTGGCATCGACGATGTGAAGAACGCGTCCCACTCACTCCCAACTGCCTGATCAGTTCAAGTTCAGATCGCTCGAGGCATGGCTCCATTACTCTCAGTGCACCCTGCTCTGCCTTCACATCCTTTCGATGGACTAGCACCCTCGTTGCACATTTACTCTACGCGTGCGACCATTTATGGAACCTCACTAGCTGGCCGACCTATTTCAATTGCTTCAACGTGTCTAGATGGCTCATTCTTTCCTACTTTTTCTTCTCAGAGCTCGTCTTGCTACCTAGCCTTTCCCTGCTCTGTTCCTGCCACATTTTCACTCTCCCACTGTCCAAAGGCCAACCAACTTCGCAGCCAAACTGACCCCGCCTGGTCCTGCGTCCCTCGCCTGCTCCCTCCCTGTTATTCTCCTCCTCTTCGACCACCTCGTCCTCCTCCCTAGCGCAGTCGACTCAAATTCCTTCACCTCTCTCGCCCCTTCCTGCGTCCCTTGCCAACAGAATGGAGGAGCTGGACTGCTCAAGGGCCTCACTAAACAACAACCCAGGACCTTTATCCAATTCCACATCTGTTTCACACCCAGGCCCTTTGGCGCCTCCCAAATCTCCGACCACCCAGTCGCTTTCGATTTATAAAGAGGGCACCCACCTTACCCCCCCTCATCAATAAGTAACTTGGACAAGCGACTACGTTCCTTTTGTTTCTTATTTTTTAGCACTCCACCTTTCTGTTTCATATACAAAGAAAGGGACTTGTATGAAGACACTTCTTATGAATATGATTATTCCATGTCTTCGATCTTGAGGAATGAAGGAAAATATCAGCGTCAATGAAGGAGACTTTGTCAAATGACCCAAGAGAAGGAAGAGATGGAATGGTATATACCCATATTCAAGACCAAATTCACGACACCCAATTTCAGATGGATGGTCCGGAAGCCAATCAAAATTCACGACGACAACCCCAATCTCGAGTGGGTTCCAATGCTGACCCAGAATGCGAGTGGAAAACAAGCCTTGCACTGGTGCAGAGCCTGGTATTCGACCTGCGTCGGGACATGGAAGACCTCCAGTTCCACCTACAGAGCCTGGATGACAAAGCCTCTCGACTCCTGCAGTTGTTTTCTGCATTACAAGGTGCCCATATCCAAGCACCAAAGGCAACGTAATCAGCAACAACCCAAGTAGCAACAACCTCGGCACCAGTGTTGCCACTGGAAAATTTGGGCCACGTAGACACAGACTGCGAGGACCAGAGGCTTCCATTACGCCCGAAGAACATCTAGAAGGAAGAGCACCTGCCATCAGAGACGGAGAACTCTATGCAACTGGACCGCACACCACTCCAGGAGGAGCCCCCCCGGGGACACGACATTTCGCGCCTTTTGCATGGTCGCGTCGCCGCACTACAACCCATACCGGTGATCTCTGTTGTTTTTGTCTATTGTTTTGTCATGTTCATGTCGACCTTTCATGCATTTTGTCCATGGTTATTATAATTAGGCTATCTACACTTTCTACAGTTCTAGCGCCCACCCTTACGGGCCAAAATTTTGAACTCTTTTTGTATCAGTGACAATCTACACTTAAGTTATGAAGCGATTTTCCTGGTTGAGCTGGTTTTCCCTCAGGGCAGCTCAATATTTACAACTTGAAACCATGGAAATTCTTCTGTACTCCTTCATTTTGACAGGCTTTTATACAATCTTACTTATAAAAAAAAAATATTGAATAAAATTTAAAAAATAACTTATACCATTCATGAACTAAGACATGTTACAGCATTATATAAATTACTTTAAATATCCATACAATGTTATAATATTCTATAAATTGCTCTCTGTCATGTATATCATGGAATTGTTTGTTGCAAAATGTATATGACCGAAGTCTTTCGTGCAAAATGTATTCATGTAACACACTGGACATGAAAAGTGTGAACCCGGAACTTCGCCAATCCGCAACTGCGTAATTGTTCAGTACAAAATGTATGAAGTTTTATAACATTATACAAATTAGTATAAATCTTCGTACAATGTTATAATCTTCTATAAATTACTGTCTCATGTATATGACATAATTGTTGGGTGCAAAATTCCTATTGTATGCTAATTTTTTGGTCTTCAACGACGTTGATGTTTTAAATGTTCATGTAATTTCCAGAGATATGTAACATACATTATTTAGTTTATAATAACTTTGTATAGTTCGCAAGCCCGCTTATCAATTTGTATAGGGCATGGAACAACAGAGGCTCATTTTTGAAACTGACAGCCGAGAACCCGTGATCCAAAAACTGGCTAAGTATGGAATGACCGCTCCGTCCATGCTCTGTAAAACATGTGCAAACAAAACCAATTTGGCAATGCTATATCTTTTTTGTCCAAGAAAAGCCTTACTTTTAAAGCAAAATAATTCGACAATGCCAATTTTTTGGTGTTTTTCTCCACGAACCTATGTAATAGACCTTATTACTTTTCTATTGTATAACTGACATTATTAATTTCTGATAAATTTCTATAGTCCGCCACTCCGCCTGTCATTTTGTATATCGCGGAACTGTCGGTCCTATTTGTAGGCCACATAACATAAGAGGCCCAACTTTGAACCCGCCACCCCAAGAACCCGCGATCCAAAAACTGGCTAAGTATGTAACGAGGGCTCCGTGCATGCTCTATAAAATATCATCCCCATACTTTATAAAAGTACAACTTTCGTATGTATAAATCTAAATATATACTTTATACAAGTACATATTTCGTATGTATAAATCTAAATATATACTTTATGCAAGTACATATTTCGTATGTATAAAAGTACATATTTCATATGTATAAAACTATATATTTACTTTACTATGTTCTGCATGCAAACCACATCTACTTCAACTTTCTACCCATGTGTCTCTACTACCTCACATTTACTCCCATCCCAACCTGGCAGGGACTCCGCTGCCATGCAACACTTGTTTGAATAGTTTTATTTCGTTCTTTCAATAGAGTTTTCATATATTCTAATTTCAGTAGAGTTTTCTTATATCGTAATTCCATGTTATATAGATTATTATTTATAGTAAGATAGAACTATATAGAATAGATTATTGTTTATATTAAGATAGTAGTATATAGAATAGTAGTATAAATACAATACTATTATGTTTATTTTCCTTTCATTCTTATCTCATTTATCTTAAACCATTGCTCTTATGACAAACTATTTATTTATTGTATAACTATTCAATTTTTTTTTCCATTATTTTACATAATATAAGGAAGATCCACTTTTTCTTTGTTCAATAGTCTTTTGGAGTATTCTTCCCTTCTAGTTCTCTTTTCCTTTAATCCTTTGAAGTACTCTTCCACTCTAGTGCTCTTTTTCTTTAAATCAATTCTAATCTATTGTTCACCTCTTAGCAACAACCTAGGATAAAAGAACGCTTGGCCTCAAGGTGGTCAATGAGTAGCGACAATAGGGTTGTAGGTTTGAAGGTATTGCCACAACTACTATGGAAAATTCATGCATGATATCTCTCTCCAACCATCCCATTCTCAACCACATTTTCAATAGTAACCTTCTACAATTTTTATGTGCTCTTATGAACCACGACCACATGGGAAACCCTTTCCATAATAGTCATATTGACCATAACAACCAAGCCGACAGAGGAAAAACATCCCCTTAACATGGGAGTTGGTCTCCTGTCCATGCCCTTGAATGGTTTCCTAGTGATAATGGTAGAAAAACATGCATGGAAAAGAGAATGGAAGACCTTTTCTTGCATGAGACTTTTTCATGTATGACACCTGTACTTAGTACATACCCATAAGTAAAAAATTAATAGCTTGTAAGAAAGCATGAGAAAGAATGAGTAGTACTTCCAAAACATAATCACCCAACAAGTCCTTTTCCTCTTCTTTTATTGCGGTATCATAATCCCCATTTTGAGAGATACTATATTATTATGTATTTTCATTTTTATACTTGCCTTTACATATACATGAACATATCATGGAAAATATACCCACCACATTGTAAATCTATTCCATCACTTAAACTCCTATGTACTAGCTTGAATTTAAGATACACATTAAGAATGTTTACAATACAATATATGGTCATTACAATTCAATCCATATGTCTTGAATTATGTGTTGTGAACCACATTATATAAATAATACATGATTTATTACATTGCAATTCAAGAATAAAAAATAAAATCTAAAATACTACACTCAAGTTAACAAGTAAAATATTAATATAACATCAAAAATAATAATAAAGTAAAATATTAATATAACATAAAAAAATAATAATAAATAAAATATTAATATAACATCAAAAATAATAATAAAAGTAAAATATTAATATAACATAAAAAATAATAATAAAAGATCATATAATTAAAATAAAATAAAATAAAATCATTAAAATATTAATATAACATAAAAAATAATAATAAAAGATCATGTAATTTAACCAAAAAAAAACATCAAATCATTTATATCTTCATAGGTCAACATATCTATAATCCATTAAGACAAAAAGAAGTGAGTATCAATAGTTAAGTGATACCTATGATAAAAGTCTTCTTCTATAATATCCTAATTACTTATTGTCTAACGAGCCACGGATCATAAACATTCGTGTGTAACACCTTATACGTTTGTAAAACTCCCAATGGACAATGAGAGGGATAAGCTTACATCATTTTAATGTGGAAATCTGATCAATCGCTATGCTTGAATCCATTTCCAAGAGTGTTTAACTTAATACACACTCTTGAAATGTTCATATTTAAAAAACATAAAATAAGAAGAAAGGAAAATTAGTTTTGGTATTTTGAGATAACAAATGTTATAAAATAAGGAGAAAGGAAAATTAGCTTTGGTATTTTGAAATAAGAGATGTTTGGAGGTAATTTAAATATAAAAAAAATGTGATATCTAAATATAAACATGATAATTATTGTAGTCTAAGGGATTACCTCAATCTCAAAACTAAGAAAGGAAAATTAGCTTTGGTATTTTGAAATAAGAGATGTTTGGAGGTAATTTAAATATAAAAAAAATGTGATATCTAAATATAAACATGACAATTATTGTAGTCTAAGGGATTACCTCAATCCCAAAACTAAACGTTGAATACATAATTATTAAAACATATATGAGTACATAGTGAACCTCCTAATGAACATTGAGAGGGAGAAGCTTACATCATTTTAATGTGGAAATGTAATCAATCATTATGTTCATTATGCTTGAATCCATATCCAAGAGTGTTTAACTTAATACATAGTTTTGATATGTTCATATTTAAAAACATAAAATAATGAGAAAATAAAATTAGCTTTCGTATTTTGAAATAATAGATGTGTGGAGGGAACCTAAATATCAAAAGAAATGTAATATCTAAATATAAACATAATATTTATTGTAGTCTAGGGGATTAAGGTATTTATCCAATTCTGTGTTAGCAAGTAATAGATTCATGTTCAAGACTTTTCATGTGGTTGTGGGGTTACACCATTTTTTATTTGGCCATAACATGATATGATCTTTCAAATGAGAAGACTTATTGGATTGTGAAACAAGGGGAAAATTCCTTTCTATAAGTTTATCCTATGCTAAATTATTTTATCTCTTTAGAATGCACGATGGAGTCTCCATACTTGTATATCATGCATTCCTCATTGTATTCTTGGAATTTAGGTTAATATAAGTTATGATTGATGTTGTACTAGGCTTGTTTGGGATCAAGTAGTCATTGACTTTTCCAAAATCCAAGAATTTTCAATCATTCTTTAGATCAAATTCAAGCTTAATGGATATGAGGTGAAGTGCTCAAATATGTGTATGAAAACAAAACCCTAATCATTCACTTAGTACCTTTCTATGCATTCAATCTTGTCAACTAAAACATCCCCATTCATTAACCTTTCCCATGACATAATGGTTTTGGTATTGGTTTGAGATCCTTGATCACATTGTTCAAACAACTAAGCATAATCATGTCTTTAGACAAAATTAGAAGATCACAAATATCCCTATCCATCCTCATTTTTTTTTTCAAAATTATGGCTTTTAGAAGGTACTTTCTTTTCTTTTCATAGATGAAATTTTTAAAGGCCTTGCAAACTAGTGATGCTGGCCTTAAAATGCATTAGAAAAATAATAAATAATAAATAACACTCATTAAGTTGTAATAACATAGCTTCAATATTTACTGTTACCACATGAAAAGAGGTTGGTTTTTAAAATTAAGAAACAACTTCTCATATTTGTAATAAGGTTTCAATCATTACTAAAAAGAAAAATGCCTATTGAAAATAAGTGACAAAGATCCTTTTAGGAAAATCCTAAAAAAATATTAGATTCCACACACTATACCCAACTCCCTCCATGTGTGAGTTACTAGCATGAGTGACACATAACTCATCTAGATCCAATATGCATGAAGTCTTACATGGTGAGTTTGCACTAGTCATATGATATAAGAGATGACAATACTTTGTAATGCCTTTGACTTGTTATCTCATAGTGTTTGGTCAGCAGTAGTTTAAACTTTTTATGTTTTGAGTTTTTTATGATATTTTTTTGGGATATTAACTTTAAATATGGTTTGAAATTGTTAGATTCATAGATTTAGATTCATAAAATTGAGTGATTATTTCTCTATAATCCCAAAGCTCCAGAAGTTTTTCAACATAATGAATCCATTTCAGCATTCAAAAATAAATTTTAAATAACAAAAAATAGTGATTTCTTGCAGCTAAAAAAAAAACAAAACATAGAACAATTAGACAACACCTTGATGAGATGTAATTTTGAATAGGATTATCATGTGCTTTGTGTTTTAAGGCAATTGTATCATTTGATCCACTATTATTTTGGATTTTAAAAAATAGAAACATTTCAATGTTTATTTTCTTGTAAATCAGTATTGTAATGTTCTTGAAAGGGTAAATTTCACTTCAATATTTTTTATTATTATAAATTTTTTTATCAATTTAATTTAGATAGACATTGTTTAAAGGTTTGATTTTTAGTGTCTTGAGAAATTCTTCGAACACTTTGATATACACACTTAACCATTTAAATAATTAAGCTCACTATGGGAGAGATGTCCATGTAACATAATACATTAAGATAATAGTAAAAAATATGATCCATCTTAACCCCTAATCTATGAAGGAGAAGGATCCAATCTCTTGAAGTGAAAACCTCTTTTAGAGTGTAATGCTTGAGAAAAAGTTAAAAATTTGCACCTCTAAAAATTTGATCTCTGTAGATTATTAATAAATCGAAAGTTAAAATGAATCTATGCTAATATTAATACACATCCATTTAAATATAACAAAAAAATATTCAAAAATATTATGAAACTAAATTCCAATTTAAATAAAAAACAATTATTTCTTTGTATGAATTATCAGTAGCAATTAATTTTTATATCTCCTTTTTCATAATGATATAAACAATTGATTCTTGTGACTCCTTTTTGCAAAAAGATATTACTCAAAAATCTTCATAGATATCATCAATTCTAATTTTATAATTTGTATCCCAATACGAATAATCAAAAGTGGTTGGGCAGTCCTCAAGGACTCTTTCTCTAGCCGACTGTTTGCGGTTGTGTCCAAGTCAAGTCAGCCAGAACATGGTATAAGTCTGATTTAATTCCGACTGAAAGCACAAGGAAGAATGCATGAAATCGATAAAATCAAAGTAAACTTCGTTAGCAATTTATTTTTTTCTATAGTGGCGTGCTATGTTGGTCATCGACGATCACAGTTTTCTCTCCAAAATTCTATATAACAATCCGTTCCTACACAAAAATGTAATCATACACACAGAACCTTTCGGTAATCAGAATTTTGAATAGAGCTAGAATGGCCAATTTTAGAGGATTTCTATTTGTATGCATCTGCCTCATCTTGGCTGCTGTAATTCATGTGGAAGCCGACAAATGTAGAGATGAGGTCCAGGGTTTGGTGAACAACTGCAGTTCGATACTGTTAGGAAAGTCTCCTTCAGCTGTGTGTTGTGGTCTCATAAGAAGTGCAGACATGGGGTGCGTGTGTCCCAAGGTTACTCCTCAAATTGCAGCGCTCATCAACGTATCCAATTTGGTTAGCGTCGTTGAAAG
>JASDQU010738040.1:251704-271913 GCA_032191745.1 Picea mariana | reverse complement strand
TATTGGACAGTATTATGTGCCAAGTGTAAATAAGTGTTGTAATAATGAGAATCAAGTTTTTTTCCAAAGGATAATGGGAATCAAGTTCTGTAAATGACCTTGTATGTAAAATATGTAAGTATGCTAGTATGGATTCCTGTTGGCACCCAAAGTTTTGGGTGAATATCGTGTTCACGCAAAAACAAAGTTGTGAGCGCCTATTCAATTTTTCATGCACTTAAGAAGTTGTGCGATGGGTGATAGGGGGCGCATGCGCTAGATCAAGTTTTGCTAACATGTGCTAGTTCCCGTTTTTCCAATGCGTGCTAGTCCGAGTTTTATGATGTACACTAGAAATTAATAAGACACCACATGCACATCGAAATAAAGAAAAGAATCTTTGAGAATCTCCCCAAATGATACTATGGACAACACAAAGGATCATAGAGCATTAAGAAGATGAGCTAGCAAGGAAGTTGATAATTCCGTGATTCCAAAGAGGCTACGTGGAATGCACGTGGGTGTCAGAAATGTGCAGGACTAGTCGTCAGAGGAGCGAGTGGGGAAGAACTGAAAGTGACAGAGTGCAAGAGCCAAGAATCATATAAAATGGAGCAAAGACAACAAAACAAGAGTTATTCAGTTGGTTTTTGGTTGATAGTTGTGGGTATTGTTGTTGTTGTTAGTCAATGTCCTTGAGCTCACTCTGAGCCTATGTTTTGTAATGTCTTTGGTTGTAAGTATGAGTCTTTCATATCTAAAGACTCTAAAGGAAAGTGCATGGTGCTATGTAAAGTACCACTGGGCAAATGTATAAGAGAGTAGAGCTCTATTTTTGTCAATTGATAAGTTTCTTAGTGTATGTTTGTGAATAGTTGAATGAAGATAATAAAGTTGCAATGCTTCTGGTCTTATGATGTGTTGATCACTTGTCAACTGAATGTGTTTTTTTTCGTTATACATTGTTAGTTGTTAAGTAGTCTGCAATGGATTATATGAATGCAAACCCATATGTATTTCTAATTAATTAGTCCTTCATCACCAACACAAGAACTAATGGTCTCTATGATTCTCATGGCATCTCAAGTGAGACCTTCCTCAATCTTTGGTTGAGGATTGATATGTTGATGCCTTGAGTTTTTTGTTGGTCAACTCTAGATGAACCATGGGTCTTCAACCCCTCAACATTAAGAAGGACGCGCACAAGGAGGAGCGAGCCAAAAATTCCTAGTATGAAGTTTAAGGCCAAGGCTTGACTAGTGAATGACTAGGAATTTATGTACATGTATTTATAAGGACCATATGGTAGATTTAAGCTTTGTCATCACTTCATGTTGAAACATAATATATAGAGTTCGAAGGTTGATTGAGAAAGAGCACTTAAGGGGCTATGAGTCCACTAGAGGGGAAGAGGCAAGGGGGTCAAAGGGAAATAACTATAATTCTAGCTACCTCTGTTTCTTAATGTTTCCTTTTTCTTATATACTATGAGTCTTAGTCCAATTCCCTTTATTTTAATGATGTTAGTGGTTACTCACAAGAGATATTTTCATTTTAATGAAGACATGAGAGCAGGATGGGAGGGAGGAGTGCAAAAAAATCCATCATTTTTGGAGAAATCCACCTACTATTTTCATGTATACATGCAATAAATTTAGTTTGACTGCAAGCCATCTAACTTCCTCAATTTTATTCACCTTCATCATGAGGAAATAAGTTTCTCGCTAAGTGAAGACTCATGGAAGAGTTCAAATGGACCTCCCTCTCTCTTATGATGATTGTTTTTTGGCATGCAAGAGGACACAAAAAAATGAGAACCATTATTGGAAGAGATTGATGAATACAAATATAGAAAAGGGGAAAATGAATTAATACAAATACAAAAAAGGATTGAATGAATGAATACAAATACAAATAAGCTATTAGATTGTCCATGAATTAAATTGGGGTTGTGGGGAAATGCTAGTGAGTTTTGAGATCCGATTGTTTAAATTGCATAATATTTAATAGTAATGATTTAGATGATTATATCCGTGGTCGAATTTTGGCATTGCATGTGGTGAATTTATTATGACCCACAATTAATGGCCGCATAACAACCCTTAGATTATGTCATGGTTAACAATTGTCTAATGACTATTTGAATTCACTAGAGTGGAGATGGACTGACCAAGTAGTATGATTTCCCTGCACGTATCCTTTTTGTGCATGAACCACTATGGGACGATGCACATAATAAACCTTGGAATTCAACTTCATGGGACGTGCGGGACTTAATAAATAAGTAAATTAGCACAACAGTTAAATAGCTATTGGTTAATGCCGAAATATTGATAAGATGAAACGAATCCTTAAAAGAATATATTAAATTTTATTGTTGATTAACAAATAAACGGTTGCACTTCATTTATCTGGTGTTAATATTTTAATTTATGTTAATCACTTATGTGGCAATCATTTAACTATCAAAGTAATTTTTAAATATGATTAGGTAAATGTAAAAAAGTAAACACATAAACAGATGTCTTTATAATAGCTAGGAAGTTCATGAGTGAAATAACAACCATTTATTTGTGTGACTACTAAGAATATTCCAGCCATATTTAATCCTGTCCATAGAAAACTTATTAAGCACTAAACCCTATTAAATCTGCCCATTGTCAATAAGTGTACGCCTTTCGGTGTAATAAATTGAACTTCTATTTGATTGAAAATTTTCTCCAAAATTATCTTAAATTATAATTTCATCTCAGAATTGAAGTTGGAAAATGAATACTAACGTACCATAAAAATAATTAATTTGAAAAGTTTATTATTTACTTAAAATAATTAAAAAATTTAATACATTTTTTCCTGCAAAATACAAAAAGTTACAATCTTTAGGTCCATCTAAGCTTCCTACAAAATACTCTATAAAATTCCTTTGAGTTCAATCTAGAAAAAAACATGTCATTAATATATCAAAAAGTCCATAAAGTAATTATATGGTTATGACCGGATCTGAAAAAATCAACAACCCCAACAACAAGACTAACAAAAAATTTACAGTTCATATAAGTTGAATTCCATGTGGGAGCTCAACTCTCCATCATAGATCTTCTCTAGAGTAAGCCTATTTCATTCCATATTAATGGCTTCTTTATATAAGTGATCAACAAAGGCCTGCATTCCTAGCCAACCATAATCCCCATGACACTAAAACAGGAAATTACTGAAAAAATTTCAGTGAAGGATTGGTGAAAAATGCATTGAAGTAGTCTACCATTGAATCCTTGTCCCAAATTGATCCCAAGAAAAGATGCATACTAATCTATGATTGTTATAGCACAAATTTCCACACCTATGCATTTTGTGATTTATCCTTACCTTTTTCCTAGCTTGCTAAGTAAAATTACAAGATTTCATCATCAAGTCATCTAAAAAAATTGACATTTGTTGTTATTTGTTGGTTTACCTTATGCAACACGTAGACATCCATGCCTTGCAAGCTTGTATCCAGTGGATTCCCTTAAAAATCATGAAAAATAAAATAATTCCATAATTTCGGGCGGTTTTTTCGGTTGGGCTCATTTCCCAACATCCATGAGCTTGTACTAAACGGATTTCAACCTCCCCAACCTATTTGGGATGGTACACAAGAACCATTGAGGGAAATGATGAGGATTATTCTGATGGTGCAAGTTTATGCTATAGAGATTTAGCAAGCTTCCCTAATCCTTTCATACTCTGAGTAGTATCCACTGACCTGGAAACTCTTTTTCTAGTGTTACTTCCTCTCCTATGTAGCCATAAGGTGTGCTCCTATCCTTATTGATTTATCTAAGGAAAAACCTAGTTATTGAGTTGATGCTCGAAGGACTTGTGGAGAGACCCGGGCGGTTAGCTTCGAAGCAGTGTCAAAAGTCAAAACAAGTTGTAACCAACGTTCATATATTGTCAATAATATAAGAGATATCTTTCCCTCCTGTGTTGTGTTCATTGCAATGTTATATGTTTTTATTGTTCATATATGAATTTATTTATACACTTGATATATGCTTGTCGAACCTATAACTAGCTTGTTGCAGTGCTATCTTGGATTCTTATTGCAGGCTGGTTTCGGCAGAGACCAGGAGTTCTTCAAAAAACTAGAGCAGGGATCCACATCGATCAAAGGATTTAAGGTGCAATTCTTCTCCTTATCCCTTCACTTCTCTCTCCTAGTGAAAAAGTAGTTACTTCTTGTTTGCATGCTTGCTTGTGAGGGTAGATTTAAATATTCTCATTTTGGTCTTACTCTGCTATGACTTGACCCAAAGTCACGAGGGAAAAATCCCTTAATCAGAATTGGCGACCATATTGGAGAATCTCCTAGTTTGGTTCAATTTCTTAGGGTTTCTTGTTTTATCTGGCTTTTTGTCATTTTCTGTGTTTGTTATATTTATTTTGTGAAGCTTGAGCCTCTTAAAAATTGCTATTAAAGTTTTTGGAACCCCCTTTCTGGAGTGGCTTTTAAATTTGCAAAACTTTATAGCCCATCCTCCCCTGTTCCTTCTGTAACCTGTAGAAATCCACGCTTTACTTGTGTATGACCCATAGATATCTGCTATCCCTTATTCACACAGTCATGGACCTGTGTAAAATTGAGAATTTTTTGGGAATTCATCTCACAGTCTACAAGTTTAGGTTGGTCCTTCATCTTTGTGTGAGTCTTCTAGGTGGTTTTCTTGTTTCTTTCTTCTTTATGAAGTCTTTGAAAACTTATTAATCACATAAAAATAAAATATATTTCTTTTCTTGAAGTGAGTTCTTGTTTATGAGGTTTTCGGGTTGATTGAGAGGTCAATCTTGTTTGTGTGGGTTGCATGTCTAGTCTTGTTGAGTTTTCATTTACTCTTGGTTGATTGCTTTCTTTCTCTATACCCGCTTCTCATTGTTTACAAAAGAAAAAGAAAATTGCATTTGTTTTTCATTTCATTTCTTTTAGATGAAAATGCAAAAAAATATACGTGTTTGCCAAGTTTACTCTTTTCTTGAACCCTTGTGTGTGATCATTGAAAGAAAAGATTCAGTTAACTAGCATTCAAGTTGTTGTGCATTATAGTTTTCTTTGGTAGTGGTAGCCTTTTTCAAAGAAAAGAACCTTTGTTTGCAAATTTTTGCACTTTTTTTGCATTAGATCTTTGAAAAGAGAATCTAGGTTGCATTAGAATGTGTTTCAAATATTGCATACAAAAAATACTCTACTTACATCATTGAAAAGAAAAAGAGTTTCATTTAAGCATTGTTCCACACCATTTTTATTTGAAGAAAATGCATATTGCATTGTGTTCTTAAGTGATTTACTTTTTGAGTCTGTCATAAACACCATTCAAGTTTCATCTGTGCCTTTGTTGAGTAACATCGACCCTTAAAATGAACGATTAACTAAAAATTTATTAGGTGTATTCACTTTTATAGGGTTCACAAACACGTTTAGGCTAGGGCCTTGGTTTAGGGTGGAGAGTAAATTTCTCAATAATGTCCAAAATCTTTATTGTAATCTTACCAATAAAAATCATATGTCAACGCATATTTTCAAACTGTATAAGAGGATGTAGGCCACTTTTTGTGCCATGCACTTGAGGAGGAGTCTTTGAACATTAGATTACCTTATGTGATGATAGAGACCATTTTTTTGCAGTTGAGAATTTCGGAAAAAATTAATAGAATTGTGTATTGCGAGAATTGTCTACTATTTTACTGTCCCACCCCAAGAAGAGTAATATGTTGTTCTTGACTTCAGTGAGGAAGTACTTGTACCCTTGGCTAATCCGTTTAAGGCTTGTTTTTGGAAGAAAGAGTAGAATTTTGATCTTGATTCACTTATTTTTCTTGGTGTTTATCCTAAATTTATGAAGGTTAATTGTTGAGTTATGTGTTCTATCCTCTCTCACAAGACTATTTATAGAGAGTTAGTTAGTGTTTTTTTAGAGAGAAACTATTTATATAACTACTAGGTTATGCAATGTTTTTTTCAAGTTTTCTTATTGTATTTGAGCTCTATTCAAATGAAGGTTTCCCCCTCAAAGTGGCCACTGAACATTGATCTCTCTTTTTTGAATTATCAATATAAGGGTTATATTATACAATCTTTACATCATTGTCTTTATTTTATTTATTTTCCCACAATTTATATTTCTTAAATATTGCTCATAATTATTGTTCTTTTTGGTTAAGTACATTACATAGATACAAGGACCAAGAAAATAAGGCATATGAATATTACATAGTTCCTTATCAATTAGAAAAAACTATTGATAGAGGAGAACACGTGGGAATATGAGATATTTAAGAGGAAGCATTCACAATTGCTCAACATTGAAAGAACACTTGTTTGAAGGTTTGGGGCATGTTAGGACCCTAGATTTGGCCTATTAATAAATACAACAAAAACATTTTATTAACATAGTTTTGTTTTAAATACAACTTATCAAATTATCTTCAATATTTTTTAATTTTATATTTATTAATTTTTTTATCTAAATAAATATTAAATGGATAAAAAAAATTAAATATTTATTTAAACTAACTTTTTCGTGTTACTTAGAAGATGCCATTGGTTTTTTCATGTTACTTAAAAGATGGTAAACACAAGCATACTATATGACTGTTCCATTTTGGATTGTACCTATGGGCAAACAAGGAAAAAATAAAACATAATCAATAATCCATAGACATGAAATTACAATACATCAAAAACTCTGTTGAAGTTCGAAGTAAAGAATCCAAAATCCAGACAAGTCAAATACTAAATTAAAGGATCGTATTATTTTCTCTATATTTAAGATATCATTCGTTTTAATTGATTCACAACACAGAGACAAACATACGGTAGGTACTGCAATGGGCAAATATTAGAAAACAAATCAGAATATATGAATATGAACAGTGAGTCCATATACATAAAATACAATATATAAAAACTCGATTGAAAGCACGAAGCAAACAACTAAAATACTGGATCAAATGATCTCACTCAAATATTTAAGATATGAGAAAATGGGAGGAGAAGAGAAATATGAAAGACTCAATTTCATGTGGAATTGTTTGAAATGGGTCCAACTTTATTTCTTTGTTTACAAGTCGCCATTACCAGATGATGAAATCTGCCATGAGCTCTCATGGTTTCCAATAAATGTAAGATAAAGCAATCTGTACTGTAACACCTTCATAAATAGAAAGTACTATGTAATGATTGGATGCCATTGAAATCCAGAGCACTTCATCTCCAGGGGCTAGAAACTATATACGATGATCAAGGTGTTACAATGCCTGCAAAACGATTGAATTGAATAACATATCAATAATTGTAGCATTTAAGGATTGAAATAAAGCAAAACAATACAGTGATCATAAATTAATGATCATTTAAGGATTGTAGTGTAAAGCATATACTCCCGCATTGAGTGTGACGAGGAATGTTTCTGCCACAGCTTTCAACGAGGCTAACCAACTTGGGTACGTTGATGAGCGCTGCAATTTGAGGAGTAATCTTGGGGCACACGCACCCCATGTCTGCACTTCTTATGAGACCACAACACACAGCAGAAGGAGACTTTCCTGCCAGCATTGAACTGCAGTTGTTCACCAAACCCTGGACCTCATCTCCACATTTGTCGGCTTCCACATGAATTACAGCAGCCAAGATGAGGCAGATGCATACAAATAGAAATCCTCTAAAATTGGCCATTCTAGCTCTATTCAAAATTCTGATTACCGAAAGGTTCTGTGTGTATGATTACATTTTTGTGTAGGAACGGATTGTTATATAGAATTTTGGGGAGAAAACTGTGATCGTCGATGACCAACATAGCACGCCACTATAGAAAAAAATAAATTGCGAACGACGTTTACTTTGATTTTATCGATTTCATGCATTCTTCCTTGTGCTTTCAGTCGGAATTAAATCAGACTTATACCACGTTCTGGCTGACTTGACTTGGACACAACCGCAAACAGTCGGCTAGAGAGAGTCCTTGAGGACTGCCCAACCACTTTTGATTATTCGTATTGGGATACAAATTATAAAATTAGAATTGATGATATCTATGAAGATTTTTGAGTAGTATCTTTTTGCAAAAAGGAGTCACAAGAATCAATTGTTTATATCATTATGAAAAAGGAGATATAAAAATTAATTGCTACTGATAATTCATACAAAGAAATAGTTGTTTTTTATTTAAATTGGAATTTAGTTTCATAATAATTTTAATATTTTTTTTGTTATATTTAAATGGATGTATATTAATATCATCATAGATTCATTTTAATTCTCAATTTATTAATAATTTACAAAGATCAAATCTTTAGAGGTGCAAATTTTTAACTTTTTCTCAAGCTTTACATTCTAAAAAAGGTTTTCACTTCAAGAGATTGGATCCTTCTCCTTGATAGATTGGGGGTTAAGATGGATCATATTTTTTACTATTATCTTAATGTGTTATGTTACATGGACATCTCTCCCATAGTGAGCTTAATTATTTAAATGGTTAAGTGTGTATATCAGAGTGTTCGAAGAATTTCTCAAAACACTAAAAATCAAACCTTTAAACAATGTCTATCCAAATTAAATTGATAAAAAAATTTATAATAATAAAAAAGATTGAAGTGAAATTTACCCTTTCAATAACATTACAATACTGATTTACAAGAAAATAAACATTGAAATGTTTCTATGTTTTAAAATCCAAAATAATAGTGGATCGAATAACACAATTGCCTTTAAACACAAAGCATATGATAATCCTAGTCAAAATTACATCTCATCAAGGTGTTGTCTAATTGTTCTATGTTTTGATTTTTTTTTAGCTCCGACAATCAAGAAATCACTATTTTTTGTTATTTAGAATTTATTTTTGAATACGGAAATGGATTTATCATGTTGAAAAATTTCTAGGGCTTTGGGATTATAGAGAAATAATCACTCAATTTTATGAATCTAACAATTTCAAACCATATTTCAGGTAAATATCCCCAAAAAAATCATAAAAAACCCAACACTGTGAGATAACAAATCAAAGGCATTACATGGTAAGTATTGTCATCTCTTATATCATATGACTAGTGCAAACTCGCCATGTAAGACTTCATGCATATTGGATTTAGATGAGTTATGTGTCACTCATGCTAGTAACTCACACATAGAGGGAGTTGGGTATAGTGTGTGGAATCTAATATTCTTTTAGGAGTTTGCTAAGAGAATCTTAGTCACTTATTTTCAATTGGCATTTTTCTTTTTAGTAATGATTGAAACCTTATTACAAATATGAGAAGTTGTTTCTTAATTTTAAAAGCCAACCTCTTTTCATGTGGTAATAGTAAATATTGAAGCTATGTTGTTATAACCTAATGAGTGTTATTTATTATTTTTTCTTTTTCTAATGCATTTTAAGGCCAACATCACTAGTTTGCAAGGCCTTTAAAAATTTCATTTATGAAAAGAAAAGAAAGTACCTTCTAAAAGCCATAATTTTGAAAAAAAAAATGAGGATGGATAGGGATATTTGTGATCTTCTAATTTTGTCTAAAGAGATGATTCTGCCTAATTGTTTGAACAATGTGATCAAGGATCTCAAACCAATACCAAAACCATTATGTCATGGGGAAAGGTTAATGAATGGGGATGATCTCGTTGACAAGATTGAATGCATAGAAAGGTACTAAGTAAATGATTAGGGTTCTGTTTTCATACACATATTTGAGCACTTCACCTCATATCCATCAAGCTTGAATTTGATCTAAAGAATGATTGAAAATTCTTGGATTTTGGAAAAGTCAATGACTACTTGATCCCAAACAAACCTAGTACAACATCAATCGTAACTTATATTAACCTAAATTCCAAGAATACAATGAGGAATGCATGATATACAAGTATGGAGCCTCCACCGTTCATTCTAAAGAGATAAAATAATTTGGCATAGGATAAACTTATATAAAGACATTTTCCCCTTGTTTCACAATCCAATAAGTCTTCTCATTTGAAAGATCATATCATGTTATGGCCAAATAAAGAATGGCGTAACCCCACAACCACATGAAAAGTCTTGAACATGAACCTATTACTTGCTAACACAAAATTGGTCAAATACCTTAATCCCCTAGACTACAATAAATATCATGTTTATATTTAGATATTACATTTCTTTTGATATTTAGGTTCCTCCAAACATCTATTATTTCAAAATATGAAAGCTAATTTTATTTTCTTCTTATTTTATGTTTTTAAATATGAGCATATCAAAACTATGTATTAAGTTAAACACTCTTAAATATGGATTCAAGCATAATGAACATAATGATTGATTACATTTTCACATTAAAATGATGTAAGCTTCTCCCTCTCAATGTTCATTAGGAGGTTCACTATGTACTTATATATGTTTTAATAATTATGTATTCAACATTTAGTTTCGGATATAATCCCCTAGACTACAATAATTATAATGTTTATATTTAGATATCACATTTTTTTTATATTTAAATTACCTCTAAACATCTCTTATTTCAAAATACCAAAACTAATTTTCCTTTCTCCTTATTTAAAAACATTTGTTATTTCAAAATACCAAAATTAATTTTCCTTTGAACTTATTTTATGTTTTTAAATATGAACATTTCAAGAGTGTGTATTAAGTTAAACACTCTTGGAAATGGATTCAAGCATAGTGATTGATCATATTTCCACATTAAAATGATGTAAGCTTATCCCTCTCATTGTCCATTGGGAGTTTTACAAACGTATAAGGTGTTACACACGAATGTTTATGATCCGTAGCTCGTTAGACAATAAGTAATTAGGATATTATAGAAGAAGACTTTTATCATAGGTATCACTTAACTATTGATACTAACTTCTTTTTGTCTTAATGGATTATAGATATGTTGAACTATGAAGATATAAATGATTTGATGTTTTTTTGGGGTTAAATTACATGATCTTTTATTATTATTTTTTTTTATGTTATATTAATATTTTAATGATTTGATTTTTATTTTTATTTTTAATTATATGATCTTTTATTATTATTTTTTATATTATATTAATATTTTATTTTTATTATTATTTTTGATGTTATATTAATATTTTATTTATTATTATTTTTGATGTTATATTAATATTTTACTTCTATTATTATTTTTGATGTTATATTAATATTTAACTTGTTAACTTGAGTGTAGTATTTTAGATTTTATTTTTTATTCTTGAATTGCAATGTAATAAATCATGTATTATTTATATAATGTGGTTCACAACACATAATTCAAGCCATATGGATTGAATTGTAATGACTATACATTGCATTGTAAACATTTCTAATGTGTATCTTAAATTCAAGCTAGTACATAGAAGTTTAAGTGATGGAATAGATTTACAATGTGGTGGGTATATTTTCCATGATATGCTCATGTATATGTAAAGGCAAGTATAAAAATGAAAATACATAATAATATAGTATCCTTCAAAATGAGGATTATGATACCACAATAAAAGAAGAGGAAAAGGACTTGTTGGTGATTATGTTTTAGAAGTACTATTAATTCTTTCTCATGCTTTCTTACAAGCTATTAATTTTTTACTTATGAGTATGTACTAAGTACAGGTGTCATACATGAAAAGGTCTCATGCAAGAAAAGGTCTTCCATTCTCTTTTCCATGCATGTTTTTCTACCATTATCACTAGGAAACCATTCAAGGGCATGGAGAGGAGACCAACTCCCATGTTAAGGGGATGTTTTTCCTCTGTCAACTTGGTTGTTATGGTCAATATGACTATTATGGAAAGGGTTTCCCATGTGGTCGTGGTTCGTAAGAGCACATAAAAGTTGTAGAAGGTTACTATTGAAAATGTGGTTGAGAATGGGATGGTTGGAGAGAGATATCATGCATGAATTTTCCATAGTAGTTGTGGCAATACCTTCAAACCTACAACCCTATTGTCGCTACTCATTGACCACCTTGAGGCCAAGTGTTCTTTTATCATAGGTTGTTGCTAAGAGGTGAACAATAGATTAGAATTGATTTAAATAGATTAGAATTGATTTAAAGAAAAAGAGCACTAGAGTGGAAGAGTACTTCAAAGGATTAAAGAAAAAGAGCACTAGAAGGGAAGAGTACTCAAAAAGACTATTGAACAAAGAAAAAGTGGATCTTCCTTATATTATGTAAAATAATGGAAAAAAAAATTGAATAGTTATACAATAAATAAATAGTTTGTCATAAGAGCAATGGTTTAAGATAAATGAGATAAGAATAAAAGGAAAATAAACATAATAGTATTGTATATATACTACTATTCTATATAGTAATATCTTAATATAAACAATAATCTATTCTATATAGTTCTATCTTACTATAAATAATAATCTATATAACATGAAATTACAATATAAGAAAATTCTACTGAAATTAGAATATATGAAAACTCTATTGAAAGAATGAAATAAAACTATTCAAACAAGTGTTGCATGGCAGCGGAGTCCTTGCCAGGTTGGGATGGGAGTAAATGTGAGGTAGTAGAGACACGTGGGTAGAAAGTTGAAGTAGATGTGGTTTGCATGCAGAACATAGTAAAGTAAATATATAGTTTTATACATATGAAATATGTACTTTTATACATACGAAATATGTACTTGTATAAAGTATATATTTAGATTTATACATATGAAAGTTGTACTTTTATAAAGTAAGGGGATGATATTTTATAGAGCATGCACGGAGCCCTCGTTACATACTTAGCCAGTTTTTGGATCGCGGGTTCTCAGGGTGGCGAGTTCAAAGTTGGGCCTCTTATGTTCTGTGGCCTACAAATAGGACCGACAGTTCCGCGATATACAAAATGACAGGCGGAGTGGTGGACTATAAAAATTTATCAGAAATTAATAATGTTAGTTATACAATAGAATAGTAATAAGGTCTGTTACATAGGTTCATGGAGAAAAACACCAAAAACTTAGCATTGTCAAACTATTTTGCTTTAAAAGTAAGGCTTTTCTTGGACAAAAAAGATATAGCATTGCCGAATTGGTTTTGTTTGCACATGTTTTACAGAGCATGGACGGAGCGGTCATTCCATACTTAGCCAATTTTTGGATCGCGGGTTCTCGGGCTGTCGGTTTCAAAAATGGGCCTCTGTTGTTCCATGCCCTATACAAATTGATAAGCGGGCTTGCAAACTAAAAAAACTTATTATAAACTAAATAATGTATGTTACATATCTCTGGAAATTACATGAACATTTAAAAGATCAACGTCTTTGAAGACCAAAAAATTAGCATACAATAGGAATTTTGCACCCAACAATTCTGTCATATACATGAGACAGTAATTTATAGAAGATTATAACATTGTACAAAGATTTATACTAATTTGTATAATGTTATAAAAATTCATAAATTTTGTACTGAACAATTACGCAGTTGCAGGTTGGCAAAGTTCCGGGTTCACACTTTTCATGTCCAGTGTGTTACGTGATATACAATTTGCACGAAAGACTTCGGTCATACACATTTTGCAACGAACAATTCCGTGATATACATGATAGAGAGCAATTTATAGAATATTATAACATTGTATGGATATTTAAAGTAATTTATATAATGCTATAACATGTCTTAGTTCATGAATAGTATAAGCTATTTTTTAAATTTTATTCAATATTTTTTTTTTATAAGTAAGATTGTATAAAAGTCTATCAAAATGAAGGAGTACAGAGAATTTCCATGGTTTCAAGCTGTAAATACTAAGCTGCCCTGATCAGCCAGGCAAATCGCTTCATAACTTAAGTGTAGATTGTCACTGATACAAAAAGAGTTCAAAATTATGGCTCGTGAGGGTGGGCGCTAGAACTGTAGAAAGTGTAGATAGCCTAATTATAATAACCATGGACAAAATGCATGAAAGGTCGGCATGCACATGACAAAACAACAGAGATCACCGGTATGGGTTGTAGTGCGGCGACGCGGCCATGCAAAAGGCACGAAATGTCGTGTTCCCGGGAGGGGGCGGCTCCTCCTGGAGTGGTGTGCAGTCCAGTTGCATAGCGTTCTCCATCTCTGATGGCAGGTGCTCTTCCTTCTGGATGTGCTCCAGGCGTGATGGAAGCCTCTGGTCCTCGCAGTCTGCATCTACGTGGCCCAAATTTTCCACTAGCAACACTAGTGCCGAGGTTATTGTTGCTTGGGTTGTTGTTGATTACGTTGCCTTTGGTGCTTGGATATGGGCACCTTGTAATGTGGAGAACAACTGAAGGAGTCGAGAGGCTTTGTCATCCAGGCTCTGTAGGCAGAACCGGAGGTTGTCCATGTCCCGACGCAGGTCGAATACCAGGCTCTGCACCAGTGCAAGGCTTGTTTTCCACTCGCATTCTAGGTTAGCATTGGAACCCGCTCGAGATTGGGGTTGTCGTTGTGAATTTTGACTGGCTTCCGGACCATCCATCTGAAATTGGGTGTCGCGAAGCTGGTCCTGCAGTGACTGGGTGGTCAGAGAGTTGGGAGAGGCCAAAGGGCCTGGGTGTGAAACAGATGTGGAATTGGATAAAGGTCCTGGGTTGTTGTTCAGTGAGGCCCCTAAGCAGTCCAGCTCCTCCATTCTGTTGGCAAGGGACACAGGAAGGGGCAGGAGAGATGCAGGAATTTGAGTCGACTGCGCCAGGGAGGAGGATGAGGTGGCCGAAGAGGAGAAGAATAACAGGGAGGGAGCAGGCAGGGGACGCAGGACCAGGCGAGGTCGATTTGGCTGCCAGGCTGGTTGGCCTTTGGAATTCCTTCGTAGCCAGGGATCTCCAGGACAGTGGGAGAGTGAAAACACGGCAAGAACAGAGCAGGGAAAGGCTAGGCAGCAAGACGAGCTCTGAGAAGAAAAAACAGGAAAGAATGAACCATCTGGACCCGTTGAAGCAATTGAAATAGGTCGGGCAACTGGTGAGGTTCCATAAATGGTCGCACGCGCAGAGTAAAGGTGCAACAAGGGTGTTGGTCTGTCGAAAGGATGCGAAGGCAGAGCAGGGTGCACTGAGAGTAATGGTGCCATGCCTCAAGCGAGCTGAACTTGAACTGATTAGGCAGTTGGGAGTGAGTGGCACGTGGTCGTCACATCGTCGGCGCCACGAAGTATCGCTCCAGGCTACTCTGCTCAACGCGTGTGTTGTACTAGCAACCCATCCGCGGGAAAGGGAATAAATGCGAAGGAGTACGGACACATGGGAAGGACTATTGTTTAGATATGTTTTTCATACGACCGTGGAAAAAATACACAAAAATAGTAGTAACGGGCTGGTGGGCTGAAATTCGGGCTTTGTTATTCCGCGGCCTACAAATTGCACCCAAAGTTCTGCGACATACAATTTGAAAATTGGAGTTGTGGACTATTTGATATTTAAGGGCGTACGTATGTTACAAAGAAGAGTTGATATATACCAAATATGTAATTTGATTAAATAGATATATAGACCATTGTGGTTGTCGGGATGGCAAGCTGAAAATTCTGCTGCCATAGGTTTGTGAACAAAAGCATAAAAAGACTACCAACACCAAATTAGTTTTCTTTAAAACAAAGGCACGGGAGTTTCATTCCGGGTTGTCAGCGTGGTGGGCTGAAAATTGGGCTATTGTTGTTATGTCGCCTACAAATAGCACCGAGAGTTCCACGAAATACAAATTGAGAAGCGGTTTTGCGGACTATTTGAATTTTTGGATCGCGGGTTCTCGAGCTGTCGGGATGAAAATTGGTTTTATGTTGTTCTATGGCCTACAAATAGCACTAAGAGTTCCGCGATATACAAATTGACAAGCAGTCTTGTGCACTATTTGAAATTTTGGATCGCGGGTTCTCAGGCTAGGGGGCTGAAAATTGGCCTTCTGTTGTTCCGTGGCCTACAAAAATCAAATATGTAATTTGATGAAGTAGATATATAGAGCATGCACGAAAGATTCATTCTGGGTTGTCGGGATTGGGGGCTGAAAATTGGGCTTCTATTGTTCCGTGGCCTACAAATACCGCCGAGAGTTCCGCGATATACAAATTGACATGCTGCTTTGAGGACTAGAATTTTTGAATGACGGGTTCTCGGTCTGGCGAGATGAAAATTGGGCTTCCATTGTTCCGTGGCCTACAAATAGTCCGTAGAGTTCTGCGATATACAAATTGACAAACAAACTTGTAAACTATTTGAAATTGAAGGCGCTCATGTCGAACAAGTTTAGCATTCTCGAATTAGTTTTCCTTTTTACATATGCTGCTGGAGTAAAAAAAAAAAAATAGTACTGACGTTTGTTACATAGGGTGGTGGAGAAAAATATGAAACAAATATGATTCCCGAATTAGTTTTTTTTTAAAAAGCGGCTTCTCGACGTAAGCATTTTTTGGATCGCGAGTTCTCGGGCTCAGGACCTGAAAAACGCGCTTCTGTTCTTTCGTGTCCTACAAATAGCACCAGCATTTCCGCGATATACAAATTGAGAATTGGACTTGCGGAGTATTTGAATTTTAAGGAGCTCGTGTCCCAAATATTCAGCATTCGCGGATTAGTTTTATTTACATAGGTTTTACATACGCTGGTGGAAAAAAGGGGAAAAAGTATAGTACCAGTATCTGTTACATAGGGCGGTGGGAAAAAGAACGAAATAAATAGCATTCCAGAATTAGTTTTCTTTAAAACATGGGCTCCTCGACACAAGAAATTGAAATTTATGAAATTATAGGTTTCTGCAGACCATAAACTATACATAGCAAATACGTAATTTTTTAAAGTAGACATTTACTTTTATAGATACGAAATGTGTACTTTCATAAAGCATGGGGTTGAGATTTTATAGAACAATGACGGAGCCCTTATTCCATGTCCTACAAAGAGTAGGCAAAGATACGTGGTTTACAAATTGAGAAGCGGGCTTGTGAACTATTTTAATTTTAAGGGCCTTTGTGACAAACATTTTGCAGGACATGTTGCAAAGATGCAAGAAATGACAGTCTCTTTACGTTTGAGTAGAAAGAAAGTAGTGAACACAATTTTATGACATTTATATAAAAAAATAATAAAACATGTTACATATTGCTGAAAATTTAAAGAAACATATCTATATATATAAGTGAAATCTGATATCTAAAATTTGAGTAAGTGATTTATGTCATAGTCCATTCTGAAAATGAAAAATCTAAGAACACATAAAAGCAGGAGGAAAACTAGCCTTCCCGAATTAGAGCATATACAAAACCCTCATTCCATACTTAGCCAGTTTTTGGATCGTGGGTTCTTGGGTTGGGGACCTAAAAAGTGGGTTTCTATTGTTCCATGACCTTCAAATAGCACCGAGAGTTCCATGATGTACAAATTGATAATGGGACCTACGGACTATTTCAATTTCAAGGGGCTCGTGTCCCAAATATTTAACAGTCGGGAATTACTTTTCTTTACATAGGTTTTACACACGGTGGTGGGAAAATGTACAAAAAATATAGTACAAATGTCTGTTACACAGGGTGGTGGACAGGAGGACCAAATAAATAGCATTCCCACATTAGTTTTCTTTAAAACAGGGGCTCATGGATACAAGGAATTGGAATGTATCAAACTATAGGTTCATGGAGAGCATAAATTGTACATAGCAAAAACGTAATTTTTTAAAGTAGATATTTACTTTTATACATACGAAATATGTGCTTTTATAGAGCATGTACGGAGCCATCATTCTATATAGTGTGACGGAGCCCAGATTACATACTTAGGCAGTTTTTGGAGCATGGGTTGTCGAGCTGGCTGGCTGAAAATTGGAAAAAAATGAAACATGTTACATAATCCTGGAAATTTAAAGAAACATATATATATGTGTGAAATATAATATGTCTAATTTGAGTCAGTGATTTATGTCATACTTTATTTTGAAAAAGAAAAAAAAGAGAATAGAGATAAAATAAACAGAATGACTTCACATTCAGCATAGCTGAAGATAAAAAATCCAGGAAGACATAAATATATAAGGAGACAAAAGAATAGTTTTATTTGGAATATATGAAAAAAATAATAGCTTGTTACATATCGCTGGAAATGTAAATGTGTTTGTCATATAGAATGGGATTGGGGCTCCCGCAGACCATAACAGAAATATGTACAAGAAATAGGAGTTCGGAAAGAAGTTGGACACACTAGAATGTAATACCTAAAAAGTAGAAATGCGAAGATCAGTTTTTGTCTATAGATTTCTACTCAGAAAAGGAATAACTAGATTGATAAAGAAAGGGCTATCACTATACACTTACAGGGATGGTACGTATAAGTAATTTTTGTGTTTGGTTGGTCATGCCTTTCCCTGCTGGTTTTTGTGGGCAGACCGCTTCAATAACTGGATTGATACACAGAGGATTTATGCTTTTGCATGTTGGATTTCGTGGCTAATCCACTTCAAGTTCTCTTCAATATAGCTTCTCAAGGGGGCGACGTTGATGTCATTTCGGATTCGAATGTTGAAAAAATCATTTTCTAATTCACTTAGATCAATTGAAAGTTTACACAAACCTTCATGAATGTCTCCATTCTGTAGAGAATACCCGACTAGCCAGTTGTCCACCTCTTCTTCATCATATTCAACAATTCTGTAAAAAATTTCTAAAGACAAGGCCTTCAAATTATCAACTTGTTGATTAAAATCTTGCTTGGTTAACGTCAGCGAGTTGAGGATTAAGTTGGGGTCCTGGAAGCCGTTTATCTTTCCTGCTAAGTCTATTTTGGTGAGCTTTGTGAATAATGTTTCTTTCTTTGATATTGCTTGCTCACAGGATTGCACAATTAGGTACAGGTTCTTCACTTTCTGTTTCCAACATGCTTCTAATTGAGTGAGCCTTTTTTTGGATGGGATATCATGTTGTGTTCTTCTCGTCTCTGGCATGTTGTTGACATGAAAGGCGAAAGGGATGACCGAGTGCACATAGAAAGTTTCTTCATTCTTTAAATCCGTCTGTAGAAGTAGGAGCAAGTTATGTGCCCTGCTCCCCAGGGAATCCATATTATGTGATGTTTCCCAGGCCTTGGCAATCAGTTCTATTCTTTTGTTGATATTTTTCTTGACATATCGTCTACAAGATGCGAGGAAGCTAGAGGACCCTTTTAAATTTGTTGCAGGGGTGCACGTAGTCGTAGGCATGGCTATTTCCAAGGAACTGCCAAGCAATGGCATAGGAAACAAAGCTTCCTCTAATTCCTTAATCCGGTTCTTTAGTCTGGCATTTTTAACTTCAATGACTCCAATGGAATCATGAAGAGAATCTTTGGCTTCCCTGTGAAGTTTAGATATTTTGGATGCATGCATATTGGCAAGGTCAAGTTCTGAACGATGTTTTATTTTCTTATTTTTACATTTCTTTTTTCAATGATTGATTTTTTTTATTCGGTTTCAAAAACAGCACTCTGGAATACGAAGGATTCATCTTCATCAAAAATTTTGATACCAACCATGTCCATTGATCAGGCATGTTGAATTGCGTGTGTGGGCTGATCAAGGTTGCAGAATATGCTTTCCAGATCAGCATCAAGATCCATGTTTTAACGGTAAATTCCAGGCTGCTCCGCCTCCCCTACAATTCTTTTTCCATTCTTTTGCACGGGAAGCTCTCGAGGAATATGTTCACCATATCTGTACAAAACTGTTGTGGAGCTGCTGGCAGTAGTTTATCAAAAGGTTGGTTGGCTCCAGACGCTGTTTGAAATGAAGAAATGGAGGGGACAATATAACCCACCACAAACATTGATTCAATGTGTGTGAATGGAAAATATCCTCATTAATGACAATATCTATGTGTGTTGTATGGTGACCTATTAGAAGTAAAGCGTAGTTATTGCAAAATTAGAAGTGTGAAGGTGAGGGTTACGACCAACAACATTTAAGGATAGGAGGTTTCGTGAACGAACCAAGCTGGCGGCATGCGAATGACATTGCATGGTATTTGAAATTAAGACTGGGAAGTGATTGGAGGTTTCGTGAAGGAAGCAAGTTGGAGGCATGTGAATGACATTCCATGGCATTTGAAATTAAAACTGGGAAGGGAGAAGAAAATGCTTCGCAAAAATTGTACTAATGAAAAAACTTCTCGAGCCTTGCGCGCATCAATGATAGCCTAGATGGTAGTTGCACGATGACAGGTTAGTATTAATGATTTAGAAAGAAGACATACACACACACACACACACACACATATATATAAATAGTATTTTTT
>JASDQU010738040.1:209911-250007 GCA_032191745.1 Picea mariana | reverse complement strand
GATTTCAGAATGCAGGCCTAACAACCTGCTTCTTCATCTCCCACATCAAGAACTATTTCATTTCTCCACGCATTGTCTCTCGAAACTATGTAAGTTCCCATCTCTACTTAGACGTTTATGTGTGTCAAAACTCTCTCGCTATTTTCCCAGACTCATGTTCTCCCCCAATTGCTTGATTTTCATGTTTTTCCATATGAATTCCTCTTTCCCTTTCTTGCTTGACTCACACTCCTCCTAAAGAGGATTGTACTCAACCCCATGCTCACATTAACTTTCTAAAATGACTTCTCACACCCACCCTCTTACCATTCAATGATTTCCTTTAGAAACACTCCAAAACAAATAGAAGGTTTATACATAATGTAATTCTAGAACACGGTGGGTTGAGATTAATACCCATGGATATTTCCTTTTCGTATCCCTTGAACCATTGGAACCTTCCACCTCATGTATACTTAGCCCCACATTACTCTGTTCATGTCCATCCACAACGACATTATCTTTATTTATCATTATGTTTTACCAAGTTTACATATTACATCACTTTTCCTTTGGCCATATTAATTCAATATGTCTTTTCACCCCAACACACCAACTCACCAACCTAATTCACAATTACACAATTACATAATAATTTACGGGATTAAAATTGGGCATGTTACATCCCCACCCCCTTATTTTTGCACTGTCCTCAGTGCACAACACCATACTAGTGTATATACAAATTACAAGGATAGGCTCTCTACCCTAATATCACATAGGAACTTCATCCCAAAGAAAAAATACATAAGCACTTTGGCCCACAAACCATAGATACATAGGCACTCAGGCCCAAAACATGCATAATGATTTCATAATTCATAATCTTGGAAACAATTCCAATGATCCAGATTTATGAGTGGAATGAAATGAAACACAGATATATAACATTAACATGGATATACAGATAAAAATAGCAGAGATACAATGGAACTTGACTTCTATTCAATAAAGATATATGTTGAAATCGTAAAATGCAAAATGAAAACAAGATTGCTTGAATGGTGGTAGTTAATCTCTGAGAAGAGATCTGGCAGCTATGCGCATTCATATGACCACGTTAAAATGAGGCCTCCATGCATTTTTAGCATCAAGGAGTAAACATAAAACCCTAGAAATCCAAAAACCTAACCCTAGGAGATGAAGCGCCAAAATTCATGTGGGCCCCGATAGCGTAAGTTGGTACATCAACTTCCCGAGGTCATAACGTTTGCATATGATCTTTGTTTTAGGCGCACGATAGGCCATTGGAAAGGTCTATCCAAGGAATATACATTATGTCATCACACTTTAAATTTTTCTATTGTGTGACTGTGGTGGGCCCAAAAAATGTTGTTTAGGGCCTCAAAACAGCCCTAGAAGTTTAGGACCCAAAAATATAGAAAAAAAATGCCAAGATGAAAACTGTAACTGTCGAGATAAAATTTGTATCTGAGCCAACTGGAAGACGTGGGTGGCCACCGATATCCACCTGGATCAATCCTCCCTCCTTAGGAAGCAATGGTCTCCATTGCATTGAGTTCCCCCATTAGATGAAGAATTTTTTGTTGAATTTAGCCCCGGGTGAGCCACTTGCCTTGGTGCAGGAGTTGCATTGCTTTGACAACCCGATAAAGATGAAGCCTTTGTTGGTGAATTCCCTTGACATGTGTGTCCACGATATGATCAGTGGCTTCATGTTCCATGCAGTCGGGGTTCAGCTATGTTTGTGTCAATTGTTCTGCTATCTCTGAGGTGTCCAATAAGGGTGGAAAGTATGGTCGAAGGAGGTCCACATTAAACTCTAAGTGCAATCCAAGGAAGGGGGAATGTTGAGCTCAAAATCATTGTCACCCACAACCTTGGTGATGGTGTAAGGTCAATAGCAAAGTGGACGAAGCTTTCGATGGGGTCTTGTAAGGCGTTATTTATGCAAGTGCAACCAAGATTTATCTCCCACCAGAAACTTTTGTGGCACCCGATGTTGATCATGGCACTCCTTATAATTGGCATCGAAATTTTGCAAAATATCTTGAACCTGTTGGCAGATGTGTTGGATTCGTTCAATGAACCGAGTGGCTTTGTCGGCTTCAGTGTGCGCATGGGATGATTCTACCTGTGTGGATGAAAGGGGTAGTGCAACATCCATGGGACCCAATGGTTGAAATCCCAGCCCCACCTGAGAGGGGCTATGGTTGGTTGAGCTATGTATGGCTCTATTGTAATTGTATTGAACATAGGGAAGACTCTCATCCCATGTGCATGGATTCTTGGAATTGTACATGCACAAGATATGCACGATCATCCTATTGACGACCTCGATTTAGCCATTTCTTTACCTTCCATCAAGGATTACATTATCCTTTGCAAAAGAAGTACGTGAATTGAAACTTGCAACAAAATATTTACCTTTGATGCCTATAGTTGTAACCTTGGTTTCATCCTCGAAATATGATCCAAGATCTTGAATTATGGTTGTGGTCTTCTTTTTACCCTTCCTAGGCTAAGCCCACTTCGGTTTCAATTCTGGATGCAACTTCCAACAATGCTTCTCACCATGTACTTTCTTGTAGTGAGAACATGCAAGCTTATTCTCTTCATCCTTCTTCATTGTAGTTGTCTTCTTACTCTTCCATTTTTTCTTCAACTACTTCTCGAATTCATGTGGCTCCCCTAACTCGTCTTCAACAACATGGTTTCCTTTGTTGGCTTCAAGATGTGTAGCTTGTACTGACACTTCGTCAATATTAGTAGGATTAAACTTCAATATAGTATGTCAAATATACGAGTGCATACCATCAATATACTTTAGAAGAGTCTCGAGAATATGTAATGGAATTCCCAAAGACAATGTATTCCTCTTAAATTCATGTGTATAAGATTGAACATTTTTCCCTTTTCCTTGTCTTAAATGTTTTCAAGTAATCATTGATGTTTTCATATAAGCTAATGGACAAAATTGTTTTCTTAATGCAACTATAAATTCAATCCAAGAAGAAATGATTTTACCATGTTGAATAAGATCAACTTATGTCCTACTCTCCCACCATATCAAAGTTGTGTTGCTCAGGCGAAGATTAGCCAATTGTATCCTTACAATGTCTTCTATAATTTTTTGTATCCTGCAATATACTTCAATATTTTTGACCCAATTATCCAAATTATATGCATTCAACTCTCCGTCATAAGTAGGAAAATCAAACTTTACATCTATCTTTAACAAAGGAAAATCATAAGAACGATAAGCCTTCTTAGAATGCTTCTTCCTCTTATGATGAGAATGCTCACTTCCATCGGAAGATGATAATGATGATGGGGACGAAGGATGATCTAGAAGTTCTTCACCTTCTCCTTCTTCTTTAACTGCTTTAGTTTTTACCAAAGTACTTTCTCTCTTGGCCTTCTTTCTATCCTCGTACATTTCTTCCACCATAGCCTTAATTAAACTAAATTCCTCAAAGAAATCATCTTCAGAGTCATAAGGACCTAACCTTCTTCCTAAATCCAGAGTGAAGCTCCTTGAACTAATTTTAAGATTATAACTTGCAAGCTTTCCTTCACCTCGCTTAGATTTGGACCTCATAAGCATTCACTTGCAAATACATGTCAAACCAACTCTAATACCAACTTGATCTGAAAATCCTTAGATGTCAATTATTTCTTAAATACACATAAACATCCAACCAAATTTAGAAAATGAAGATCGTCTTTGACTATTTGCAAATAACATGTGAATGTCTTACTTATCCATAAACTTCAATAACACTGGTGAATAACTTGTAGAAATAAAGTACTAAAATGAAGTAAAAGAAGATCAACAATAGGTCAAATGGCACAATAACAATTTGTTAATGGAGTTCACCCATCTTGGGCTATGTCGTTGGGTCCCTTTCCAATTAGTGAGACTTCTCTTTAATGCTCAAATATGTTTCTTTTACAATGATGACTTACAATACCAAATTTTAAGACACCCTTCAATTATGTTACTCGATCCTAAAAACAGAGGTTGCCTTTGAATTCCTCACGAAATTCTGAGAAAAATGAGTATAAAATTGACTATGCTCTGAACAGGTGCTTAAATACCCATGTTTACACGTATAATGAGACTATTGGTCTCATACATGACAAATGGTAATAATACTTTCATACATAGCACTTTTACATAGAACTAAAATCACCATTAGATTCCCCTCAGAATTCTGAGAAAAATGAGTATAAACACTCTATACTTCCTTCAAAGAACTCAATAGCACGCAAAATGAGGAAAACCAAAACTTGAAGCACCTCTTGCATGCAAATAAATGCAATCATATGAACTTGGAATGAAATTCTATGGCATGCACTTCCATGTCTCGTACCTCGTTTAGAGCTAGGTTTATATAGGGGCGTGGCCTAAACTATGGCTCATTCTTTGTGGTGATGTGGCAATAAATACTTCATAATATTTATCGCTTTGTTGTAACAAGAAACATGCATGGCGCAATGGTAAGTAGCTTGTGGTTAAGTCATTGGCATATGTGAGTGGAGGTCACGGGTTCAATCCCCACATCCTCCCCTTTTAGATGTATTGTTATACAATTGTAAGTTTAAATATAATTATTTTGGTTTGTTATAACAAGTAGTATAGTTGGCATAATGGTTGGAGCATGCGTGTGATGTCATTGGAATCTTCCTCCATAGGTCATGGGTTTGATTCCCATTCGACCCAACAAACTTTTATTCCCTTAGCTAAATTTGGCCAATCGGAGAGTGTCATGTGCCACTCTCTGGTTGGTCCATCTTCCTGCATAGTCACCTGCTTGTGTTAGCATTCTTCCATGTCACTTTCCAGTCATTGACATGTCAGTATATGAATGTTGACTATACCTACCACCTGTCACCTACCACGCCAACCGTATGGGTGACACGTGGTACTTTTTTATTGGTCCACATGGGTGCCTAAAAATGCCAAAAATGAGTGACACATGGTAGCCTCTCGTGTTGCCATGTCAGCATGATGGAATCATGTAAATTGTAAGACTTGTACAGACAAGCCACGTGGAAGACTGTGGGCCTGCCACGTGGAACCCTTTCTTTGACTTTTGCTATGTTTGACCAAAACGTTGGTTGGCCATAACTTCTTCATACGAACTTCGTTTGAGGTGATTTTTGTGTTGTTGGAAAGTTATCTTCGAGCTCTACGCAATGAAGTAATTTTCAAGAGAATATGATAAAATCATTTTTTGAGCATTTTAGATCCTCCTGGATCACTTTTGAGCATTTTGGATCCTCCTAGATAATTGAACTTCACTCTTGGGCAAGATTTAGTGGTGAATGGACGTAATGATGCAGACAAAGCCAAGAATTTCATCTAGAAGATCCAATTGGTTCATTAAGTCGTACAAGAACAGTTGGAAAAGAGTCAAGCCAAGCATAAGGATAGGCATGAAAAGCATTGAGTTGATCATCGCTTCCAAGTTGGTGTTCAAATTTGTCTACACATTAGTAAAGAATGTCTTAAAGGTGAAGGTAAAAATATTTATCCAATCAAGTATGGTCCATTTATAATCTTGGAAAAGATTGGTGATAATGCTTTCTGGTTGGATTTTCCTCCATATATGCAGATATATTATGTGGTTAATGTTGAACACTTGAAACTATATGAGCCTCCTATGATCATGGACCAAGGAGAGAATGTTCAAATTCCTTATATTGAATATTTTTCTCCTAAATATCTTGATGAGTTGTGGCAAGATGTTATTATTGACAAAAAGGTAAGGACTTTGTGAAGAGGTGGCATGGAGTATCTTCATGTGGGCCTAAAAGGGATGCATCCAAGAAAATAAAAATGGATGGAAATCAAAAAAGTGAGGGAGTTGTACCCTCACTAATTTTCTAAATGAAATCAGAATTTTGGTGGTCCAAAAGATTCTTAGTAAGGAGGAGTGATCTAGGAGGATCCCCACCAATTTGATGGCCCCAAAATCAGCACCCAAGTCAATTTCAAAAATGGTTTGGAAGCATCCATGCCAACCAATCAAATAATATGTGGCTTTACATGTCACCCGACACCTTGTATTTATTCTAGAATTAGTATGTGTGCCAAGAATTTCTACTGCCAACGCACACTAGGAATGAGCGTGGGTTATTCTTCATTTAAATCCATGAAATACTATGGTAGTATTTTAGTAGAGACCGTGAATTTGTTAGGAGAAAGTGCTAAGGTGGAAACATCAGTCCCACATGAGATGCAGATAAATCTGATGGCTTGTTGGTTACAACGAGCAATGCAAATGATGGAAACTCTGATGGAATTGCTTATCTATTGTGAAGAAATCATATCATCATGGAATGCATGTTCCACTGTTAGGGACATAACCTCCCTAACCCCTCACATAGGTATAATAATATATTTTCCATGTAATAAAGGCCAATATTAATAAGTCCTAATAATAAGGAATAATAAATCAAATATAAGAAGACCTAATAGAAGATTCCACTTATAGAATATCTTCCTCTAGATTATTCTTCTGGTAGATAGATTTAGTATAAATAGGAGTCGAGTGCATGAGAAGTTTTGTCTTGAGATTTATTGTAATAGAGAGCTACTCTGCTAGAGGTTTCCCCCTCAAAGAGGAAAGTGAACATTATTTCCTATCAATAAAGGTATTATTTTGGTGTTGTGGTTTCATATATTGTGTTGTTATGCTATTATTCTATGTCGTATCTATGTTTTATGCTATTGTAATAGGTTTGGTACTTAACAAGTGGTATCAGAGCACTTTCCTTGGCAAAAATTATGGATAAATTTTTTTTCAGGGTAGAGATGTATTTCGACGTCTTAAAGCTACAATTATATGTCATTTAGTGCATAAATTTGCAGTCATGGAAGCATACATGCATGAAGTACAAGTGGTACTTAAGCGCACATTGTTTGCCACCCTTGTAACCCCTATTGGTACCCCTCCAAGTTCTAGTGCATCAAACATCACTTGTACTAGCCTAGATATCTTAAATCCCTCCATAGATAAACCAATCGGCCGCATGACTACTATAGTTCCACCGAGAACAGAACTCGAGAAGATACTCTCTAGTACCTAGGTAATCGAGTAGTATGAATAAGGGGTACAATCTAGCCTCCTTAGTTGGTGCCCTGAGCTATTGGGTCGAGTATTATTGTTCGACCCTGCACGTATATCAGAGAGTTATAGCACAGGGAAAACCCGTGTCTGTAGGCACCCTAAAAACCCTAACCCTTGGGAAGGAAACAAAACCAAAAAATGAACAAACAAGATCTATTGTCGTGCAACCTTGTCGTCTGCATTCGGGTTGCAAAATTACTACATCTTTCTTCCTATTAAGAATTTGGTAATTCTGCCACTGCAATATTATTCATATCGGAGTATAACTCTGCGGGAGTAAAAGAGAAATTGGGGCCTACTCGCACCCTTATTTGAGACCTATCCCATTGGACTCCTCTTTTCTTTATGATCGCAATAATACCTATCATTTTTCGACTTTTTTTTCTATGTGGTCCCAACCCCCTTCCATCTCCCTTATTTGGGACCTACCCCATTAGATTCCCCTCGTCACCATGATCATCGTGATACCCTTCTCTCATAACCCCTTTCCTGTGTGGTCCCACCAGCCCCTTTTCGGTGCCCCCTTTTCATCATGGCTCACACCCGCAGCCAATACCTTGAATCATGCCTCAATACCTTGTCCTCTGATTTCTCCACGACCCAGTAGGAAGTGTGGAAAATCAGTGCCAATATTACCACTGTCAATGCCAGAATTCATTCCACCATAGACGCCAAAATGGAAACCCTGAAACATGACCTCTCTACCCAAATGACAAGCCAACTTGAATACTTCTTTGCCCATATCTGCACCAAGATGAATATTAATGGAGACCTTACCTCATCTGACCAACCTTTGTACCCTGAAGCTGAGACTTCCTCCAAATCCCATAATTTTCATCCCCATCACTTTCAAAGTGACCTACACCTTCCTCGAGTGTATGTGAACAAATTTGATGGCTTGTATCCCACTAGCTTGGTAACTCAAATGGAACACTATATCTCTTTGTATGATATTACTGATGAGTTGGCCAAACTCTGATATGGTGTTCTCCATATAGATCAGGAATGTTGGAAATGGTGGAAATGGAGAAAAAAATCTCGCCAAGGGTATGTGGATTCGACACAATTTGTTGCAGAGATTTATGAATGCTTTGACGCTGACACCCACCATTTAGGTTGTTTGACCAAATTGAAACAATCTGGCATGATGGAAGAATTTATAGTTGATTTTGAGCGCTTAGCTTTCTGCACGAAGGGAATGCCTGATACTTTTTTCCGAGAATGCTTTATCAGTGGCCTCAAGGATGAGATCCATGCCCACGTCCTCATGGCCCTCCCCCAAAGTTGGGTGGAAGCTACTACATGAGCTAAGGAAGCACAACAAGTTGTCTCTTCTCAAACCAAAAAATCCTCCTTTATTCCCCTCCCTAAATCAGACACTCCCACCCCTCCTTCCACTCCATTTAAGATCCAGAAATTGACCCAAACATAAACGGTTGAATGCCAACTCAAGGGAATTTGTTATAATTGTGATGAAAAATACTTTCCTGGGCACAAGTGTAAGGAACAAAATATTTTTATGGCCATCTCTAAGGATGTTTCTGAAGAATAGGTCAAGGCTTCCCCTGTGGCCGAGTCACCTAAGACAATTGATTTTTCTCCACCCTCGAACGCCCTAGAAGTCGAACTAGTCATTTCCTTGAATGACCTCACTGGATTCTCTACTCACCAAACCCTCAAGCTAATTGGTTACATTAAGCATCAGAATGTCATCATGCTCATTGATAGTGGAAACACCCATAATTTATTCATCGCCGCATTGACTAAGAAACTGATTTCTATATCCATGCAGTCAACAACATTCAAATCATGATTTCCAATGGAGGTTCCATGAAATGTGGGGGGCATTGTGAAAATGTGCATCTCCAAATTGGTCAGTACAACATCAAATCTCACATGTTTGCTATTGACATGGGTGGCTGTGATAGTGTGTTGGGTACATAATGGTTAAGGACTCTTGGCCCCATCCTCGTGGATTTTAAGAAATTAACCATGCAATTCAATCAAGAGGGCCAACAATATAAGTTCCAAGGCATCACAATAGGCTCCCCTGAGATCATCAGTTCCCATCGCATGGAAAATCTCCTCAAAAAAGGTCATTCTGACATTATTGCACAACTCCATTCCATTCAAGCCACTGAGACACCCTTTGTGCTTCCTAACCTCCAATCCATCCTCTCCAAACATCAAGTTGTTTTTTCCACTCCCTAGGGACTTCCCCCTTCCTTGGTTCTCATTATCATTCCATTCCCCTCATCCATGAGAGCCTTCCTCCCAGTGTTCGACCTTATAGTCATCCCTTTTCCCTGAAAAATGAAATTGAGAAAATTGTTCAAGAATTCCTCGCCGCAAGTGTTATTCGTCCTAGTACCAACCCCTACTCTTATCCTCTGGTCATGGTACTTAAGAAAGAAGGCTCTTGGTGCATCCTCAACAAACACACCATCAAAGAAAAAATTATCATTCCTATCATTGATGATCTCTTGGATGAATTAGGTGGTGCCCAGTACTTTACTAAACTTGATCTTCTCTCTAGCTACCACCAAATACATATGAAAGAGGCAAACATTCCTAAGAATGCATTTTGAAATCATGAGGGCCACTATGAGTTCTTGGTCATGCCCTTTGGCTTGTGTAATGCTCCCTCCACTTTCCAAAGCCTCATGAATCATGTCTTTCGTCCTTTTCTCCTTCATTTTGTCTTAGTTTTCTTTGATGATATTCTCATCTATAGTAAATAATGGAAAACCCATCTTGCTCATGTGGATCAAGTTCTTCATCTAATCTCTCGGCACTAACTTTTCCTCAAACAATGTAAATGTGCTTTTGGAGCCTCATAAGTGGAGTACTTAGGTCATATTGTTGGCAAGGATGGTGTCAGAGTGGATCCTAAGAAAAATGAATCTATTCAAGATTGGTCGTGCCCTAAGGCTCTCAAGAGCTTGCATGGTTTTCTAGGTTTAACGAGCTATTATTGCAAGTTTGTTAAGAATTATGGAAAAATTGTAGTACCTCTCACTGCTCTCCTTAAAAAGAATGATTTCACTTGGACTTCAACAGTTGATCATTCCTTCCAAGCCTTGAAGGAGGATATGTGCACCATTCCTATCCTAACCCTTCCCGACTTCACAAAGACCTTTGTCCTAGAATGTGAAGCTTCAAGCAGAGGAATTGGTGCATTCCTTATGCAAGATGGTCGACCTTTGTTCTTTACCAACAAACAACTGTCAGAGCTACATTTGGGACAATCAACCTATGAAAAGGAAATGTTGTCTATTTTGCATGCAGTGGATCTCTAGCACCCTTATCTATTGGGGAAATGCTTCCAAATTAAGATATATCATCATATCCTCAAGTATTTTCTGGAGCAACGAATTTCATACCCAGAGCAACAAAAATGGGTGACTAAGTTATTTGGATATGATTATGATACCATTTACAAGAAAGGAAATGACAATGTGGTTGTTGACGCTCTTTCAAGGAAATATGAAGATGAAGGGTTTGTATTTTCTCTCTCCTTCATTCTACCAGATTGGCTCCAAGTTGTTCGCTAGGAATGGCTGCAAGATCCCAAAATTTCGTGTTTGATCCAACAATTGCAAGACAATTCTCTAGTTTCCCCAGGGTACTCTTAGCACAATGATGAGATTCGCTACAAAGGTTGTTTGTATTTAAGTAAACAGTCACAACTTAAATCCACGGTGGTTTATGAGCTTCATGCTATGCCCACAATTGGGCACTTAGGGTTTACCAAAACCTATGACAAGGTCAAATGTTCTTTTTTGGGGGGATGGTATGAAACATGAAATCCGCACCTTTGTGGTGGAATGTAATGTTTTTCAATGCAACAAGGGAGAAACAATCAAATCCCCCAGCACACTACAACCGCTTCTGATTCCACCATCTATTTGGAGGGATATCTCTATGGATTTCATTGTTAGCTTACTTAAATCAGGCAATAAGTCTGTAATCATGGTGGTAGTTGATCATCTTTCCAAATATGCTCATTTCCATGTTCTTCAACACCCATTCACCACATCCACAATGGCTCAACTTTTCATGGATCGTATCTTCAAGGTTCATGGCATGCCCCATTCTATTATCTCTTACCGAGATCCCACTTTCACCAGCAATTTTTGGCAAGAATTGTTCTGGATATAGGGAACCCAATTGCATCTTATCACGGCCTATCATCCTCAGACTGATGGTAAAACTAAATTTTTCAACAAGTTCTTGGAAAAATATTTGAGGTGTTTTGCATCTGAGAGGAAAAATCAATGGGCTCAATGATTACCCCTAGTTGAATGGTGGTAAAACACATCTTAACATACAACTACTTTTATGAATCCTTTTGAAGAAGTATATGGAAAAAATCCACCTTTAGTTCTCTCATTCCTTCCTGGTGTCTCGAAGGTTCAAGTAGTTAAAAAGACTCTTATCATTCAAGAGGCTATTCTCTATACCCTCAAGGAGAATTTGGTAATGGATCAGAATCCCATGAAGCAACAAGCAAATCAAGGTCATTTTGAACGTCAATTTGTTGAAGGGGACTAGGTGTTTCTTCGACTACAACCTTATAAGCAAACTTCACTCAAGGATGAACATTGTTAGAAACTTGCGCCTAAATTTTATGGTCCTTATGCAATTCTCAAGCGCATGGGACCGGTCTCCTACTAGTTAGCTTTTCCCAGTCATTCTAAGCTCCATATTGTTTTTCATGTCTCGTGCTTAAAGAAGTTGATTGGAACTAAGTGCCAAACTCAAACTAGTCTCCCTGATCTGGATGAAGAAGGATCCATCTGGTTGCAGCCACAAGTAGTCTTGGACCAGCATGAGCGTCATCTCTGTCACCACACCATCAAGGAAGTGTTAGTACAATGGAAAGATACAACTCCAGTAGATGCCACCTGGGAGCCAACTACCATTCTGCAACAATTTCCTCATTTCAATCCTCAAGGACAAGGATGTTTTTAATGGGGAGGGCATGTTAGGGACCTAACCTCCCTAACCTGTCATGTAGGTAGAATAATATAGTTTCCATGTAATAAATGCCAATATTAATAAGGCCTAGTAATAAGGAAGAATAAGTCAAATGTAAGAAGACCTAATAGAAGCTTCTGCTTCTAGAAGACCTTCCTATAGATTGTTCTTATGGTAGTTAGATTTAGTATAAATAGGATTCAAGGGCATGAGAAGTTTTGTCTTGAGAATTATTGTTATAGATCATTTCTCAGCTAGAGGTTTCCCCCTCAAAGAGGCAAGTGAACATTGTTTCCTATAAATAAAGGTATTATTTTTGTGTTGTGGTTTCATATATTATGTTGTTCTGCTATTATTCTTTGTCGTATTTCTGTTTTCTATTATTATAATAGATCTGGTACTTAACATCCACCATCATCTATATTTTTTGTTCTTTTCTTATGGGGGATGTGAATGTAAGGCCACACAAGAATTTTAAAGGAGTAATGATCAAACCCCCAACTTGGCATATACACAGATGTGCTTTGATTTGGCTGATTCTTAGCATGAATCCATTTAAGATTTTCAAATCATATTGAAAATCACTTGGTATGGTGGGTTCCTGGTATTATTCATTTCCTTCATCTCAACCAAATTCCTCTTCGAAGGAAGAGGACTCTTTATTGGGAAAGCATGTGTCCATTTACTGCAAGAAAAATCCATTCTTTTGCAAATTGAGGCCATTAATTGATGTAAAAGGTGAATGATGTACTTGCATCCTTTTTAATAGATCGTATCATCAATTGAAGTGGACTCGGAGACATAACCCATATGGGTGAACTTCATTCTCAATTTTTTGAGTTCTTCTTATGTTGTTTTAATGTTGGATTTTAAATTTCAATTCTTAATGTTAATTTTAAATTATTTAAGCCAAATTTTCAAAAAATTGTAAAAAATTGAGAAGCATGTTAATAGAATCTAAATTAGTGGTTTAAAACAAAGCCTTTAGTGCTAATTTCATATCACATAACAAATGTTTATCTAATGAAGGAGATGAAAGAGGGAAAATGGATGCAACTTGATGCAAGAAAATCCTTGGGTCAACACAACTCACAAAAACCTTATTTTTTATTTCTTGGGATAATTCCTTAGCAGGTTGGAGAACAATAACACCATATTCTTGATAGAAAAAACCTTATTGTGGCATCCCCAAATTCCTTCCTTGACCATCTAGCACTAGCCATAAGGTCACTTAACCTCATCAACTATTTGTGAGGATAGATTTAACTTCTAACAACAATAAATTATAAAATTCATATGAAAATATAAAAGGACAATGGAAATAAAAATGCATATTCTGAATTATTTATTACCCATTAAATTCAATACATTAGCACAACATGAAAAACATTCCATAAGAAAACAACCATTAATACTTATATGAAAATAAAGCCACATCCATCAAACTAGTTGTCAAGGAGTGATTATCCATCCAATCATAGGAATCAACTATGGATTCCACCCCCAAGCCAAACGATGATACCACTAGGGAAAAGTAATCTCCTACAAGGCTCTAATCCCTTGCAACCCAAACCATTACTCTCATGACAAGCCACCTTCTCACTACATAGATATTGAGGCCCTCTTCCAACAATCAAACCATCCTTGGAACTCTCTTCCATTTCCCCACATAACACACAGAGGACCCACTCTTTCTCTACTCAATAGTGCCTCGTAGTACTCTCCCCTTCTAGTGATCTTCAATGTGTGCAGAAAGAGTGAAATCTATTGTTTAGCTCCTAGTAATAAGCTAGGATAGAAAACTCTTGGCCTCAAGGTATTCAATAAGCAACAATAATAGGGTCCTAGGTTAGGAGGTATCGCCTCAACTACAATGGACATTCCATGCATGACATCTCTCTCCAACCATCCCATTTTCTTCAAAAAAAAATTGTAGCAAGATTCCCTGACTTATATATGATCTTACCAACCACAAGCACATTGGAAACCCTTGCCATAATAGTCATACCGACCATAACAACCATGACAACCAAGAAAAATAATCCATTTAACACGAGATATGGTATCTTCTTCATGCCCCCAAATGGTTTCCCAATGATAATGGTAGAAAATAATGCATTGAAAGGACAATGGAAGACCTTTTGTTGCATGAGACTTGTCTTTCTTCCCAATGATGTGATAGGTATGAAACTTGAACAATTTAGTACATAACCTTAATTTAAATATTGATAGCTTGCAAGAAAGCATGTGCATAATGAGTAGTACTTCCAAAGGTCAATGACAAGATGAAATCACCCAAAAAAACCCATTTACTCTTCCTCTCTTGTGGTATCACAGTCCCCTTGTTGCTCCCTCAACAAACCATTTTGGTGAATATTATATTATTATGTATTTTCATTTTTGTACTTACCTTTATGTATACATGAGCATATCGTGCAAAATATGCCCACCACATTATAAACATATCCACCACCTAAACTCCTATGCACTAGTTGCACTTTAACCTTGAGCTCCATAGTAGGAATGTTTACAATGTAACATGGGGTCATTACAACTCAACCCACATGGCTTGACTTCCATCTCATAAACCACATTATATAAAACATTACATGATTTATTACATTGTAATTCAAAAGTAAAAACTAAGATATTACACTCATACTAGCAAATAAAACATTAACATAACATCAAAGGATTTATAAGAGATTATATTATTTACAACATTAAATTAGACATTAAATCATTTATATGTGAATAAATGTGCATATGCTAATATGTGTGTAATATTCATTAATTGAGATAAAAGAAAGTGAGTATCAATATGTATGTAATACCTATCAAAAAAATCTCCTTCTATAATATCCCAATTACTTATTATTTTATAAGTTAAGGATCATAACCATTCATGTGCAACACCTTATGAGTCTATGTGAAAAGATAAACCTTTTAACCACAATCATCAATCACACTATATAGAGCGCTTAATTCTACACATATTGACAAATGATATTCCACAAAAGTATATATATCCCAATGAAAATGACAATCTATCCATATTGTTAGGGTAATTTTACACATATTGACAAATGATATTCCATTAAAGTATATATATCCAATAAACATGACAAATGTCATCTCTTATCCATATTGTTGGGGAGAAGGTTTAGGTTTTTCAAATATAATGGATCATGGAAAAATCATTTTTTAATGAAAATGTCATCTCTTATCCATATTGTTGGGGAGAAGGTTTAGGTTCTTCAAATACGGATCATGGAAAAACCATTTTTTAACACATGGGTCAAAAATATGCAAAGTTGAAGGGGAAGAGTGTAAAGCTTGATAGGGACAAACTTAGATCCAAAAGGAAAGGGATCTATTCTCAGCGAATCAAACTTTGATCCAAAAGGAAGGTACAAACTTAGATTCAAAAGAAAAGGAATCTATTCTCAATAAATCAAACTTAGATCTATTCTCAATGAATCAAACTTAGATCCAAAAGGAAGAGGGATCTATTCTCAATGAATCAAACTTAGCTCCAAAAAGAAAAGGGATCTATTTTCAGTAAAATCATGAAAGAGAGAATTATGATAAACAATTTAATGATAGATTCACAAGGAAACGAGGGATCTATTCTCAATGAATCAAACTTAGATCCAAAAGGAAGAGAAATCTATTCTCAATGAAATTATGAAGGGAATTATGATGAACAATTTAATAATAGATTCACCTCAGTGAAATCGTGAAGAAGGGAATTATGATGAACAATTTAATAATAGATTCACAAGGAAACCATTCTCCCATCCCAAAACTTCCTCTTAAATGACGCAAAGATCATTTTCATAACATAAACATATGCAAATCCTACCATGGGAAAATACGATCTATTCGTCCCTAGTATGGTCAACACTTTCTATGGTCATTGACTTTTGCATCTCTTCGCATGAATTAAACCATATATCTTGAAGAGGGAAAAAATCAAAATTGGGGTCTAAGAAATATTAGATCTCTCCATTTTTAAAGAGGGTGGTGATCCTTTATTATTCTAACCATCCTCCATTAAATGTTTTATGTGATTGAGCATTCAAAGATATGGAATTGGTAGAGTTAACACACCCATGCATGATTTCAACGTACGTTAAATTAGATGATTTTAGGCAAAGTGATTATGGTAGAGTTAACATACCCCTCCATGATTTCAACGTACGTTAAATTAGATGATTTTAGGCAAAGTGATATTATGAAATGTGGAAAAAATATATGTGTGAAATGTGGATAAAAATACTTGTGTGTGCAATGTGGATAATGATGACTTCCAATTATAATTATAAAATGTGGGTAAGACTACACATGCCTTGTAATCATTAATCATTAATTTAGTAATTATGTGATCATTAATCACGTATAATAATGTGAGTTAAAACTACACATGTGCACTCCAAGTAGTAATGAACTCCAAGTGTCATTAGCAGGTCATTATGTGATCGTTAATCACATATAATAATGGATCAGATTACACATATGTGCTATGACTAGTAGTGAACTTCGCCATCATGTGACTGTTAGTAATGAACTCAAGAGTCATTAGCCCACCATTATGTGACCATTAATCACTTATAGTAATGGATAATGGATAAGACTACACATGTGCATTGTGAGTAGTACATAATTTCATCATCATGTGACCATTAATGGTGCATTGTGAGTAGTACATAATTTCATTATCATGTGACCATTAATGATATATAGTAGTGTGGGTTATCTTGTGAGTAGTAGATAATTTTACTATCATGTAATTTGATCATTAATAATATATAGTAGTGTAAGTTAAGATCAACATAAATCCATTTTAATTATGGTTTTACGAAGCGTGAGAGGGATCAAATTTTTCTAGGTGTAAATCCTTCTTTTTACACATATACAATTTTTATTTACTTAATTTATTACTATTATTATTTAAGAGTGATATGTGTCACTCCACGCTGAATTTAGGCACAGAATCACACATCGACCTAAGCTATCGAATATGCCTCTAAACACAATGAATTTAAACACAAAATCACACATCAACCTAATATTGAGTTGTAGAATATACATTTCCAATAATAATATAAACACAAGTGTCATTTATAATACCATTAATCACAATAGTAATGTGGATTAAAATTACACGTGCATTGCGAGTAGTAATGAACGCCAAGAGTAATTAACTGACCGTTATGTGACTGTTAATCACGCATAGTAATGCGTAACACTGCACATGAGTCATAGTGAATTTAGTCTTCATGTGACCGTGATTAAGTACTGATCACGAGTAAGGGGGCGAGTCGCCTGATGATCTGATGGAAGCGTTCAGAGTATTTGATAAGAACAGAGATGGGTACATCTCTCCTGAGGAACTGCAACAAATTCTTCTCACTCTGGGTTTGAGTGAGGGCAGCGATTTGGGTAACTGCGAAAAAATGATTTCCAAATTTGATTTGGACTCCAATGGGCTTCTCGACTTCGATGAGTTCAAGAATATGATGATGGATAAAGATTAGTCGTGCAAGTATTACCAAATTAAGCTGTGTAGAATTGGGATAGCGGAGTCTCCCGACAAATGCCATCATAGATTGCTTATGGTAATTCCATGTCATTGTTATCACGTAGACGTGTTGTACTTTTGTCCTTTATGCCATTATTTATTTTTACTTTTATGTTTTCAATTGGTGTACTTTCTTTCTTGTTACCAGAAAAGCAAATTTGCAAAAAGTTTTATTAAGAAAAGCAAATTTGCAAAAAGTTTTACTAAAATGAATATGAATATGTATAGAAAAAGAAATTGATTTTGTTTGGCTAAGACTTTTTTCTTTTTTACGGTTAAGGAAATAGATTAACAGTCCAAGATTTAAAAGCATTTGGTAGGAGTGAAGGTCTATCCTTTTAGGGACCAGCTAGTTAGGTGGTATGATTTTTCTTGAATAAAGGTGATGGGTTTTTTTTTTCAATATGTAAACTAATAGTTGACAATAGAGTTATGATAGATTAGACTCTAAAAGTGTAAAAAGATATTGTTTTAGAGGTAGGTTTTTTCACTATGTAAAACTATAGAAAGAGAGTGCTCACTGCATATGCTTTATGTATCAATATAGTTATCCAACGCCAATTTTGCTAGGAACTTTCTGATAATGGGCATTGTTGATAAAAAAAAATTCTATATTTTATGGTTTTTGTGAATTTTGATGAGGGCACATTGAAAATAGCTTTATAAAAAGTATGTATAGTTTCTGGTTTTGAATTTTGAAATGATAAGGACAACAATTTTGCTAAGAACTTTCTAGTGATGGATATTGTTGATAAAAATTATCTTTGTTGTGAATTTTGATTAGTGCACATTGAAAATAGTTTTATAAAAAGTATGTATAGTTTATGGTTTTAATTTTGAAATGATAAGAAGAGGAGATGAAAGTGATGTGAATTTAATAATTATTCTCAATTTTTCAATTACATAATAAGAAATTAAATCATTTAAATCTTATTGTTGTAATATATTTGAATAGATAAAAAAGTATGTTGTAATATATTTTATTTAGTGTTAATTAGTTTTAAGGGTATTTTTTGCTTCAAATCTTCAAGCTTATAGGGCTAGATTTTATTGTTTCATTGTTAATTAGCTTTAAAGACTTAGGGTTTTTTAGTTTTGTTTACAAAAAACTTATGTTATCTAGACTATTGACAACAACAGCCATCTAAGTTGAAGAGAAAATATTTATTTACTAAAAAAATATTTAATATTTATTTGTTATTTTATATTTAAAAATTTTATAGTGTGAATATTTTTTTAATTTATTATTTTTAATTTAATTTTTTTATAAAATGATTTTTTTTTTCCTTTATCATTTTATATTCAAAATTTTATTAAGCACATAATTTTTTTCCATTTACCATTTTAAATATAAAATTTATATGTACCCCAAAAAAAATTAATTTATATATAAAAATAGATTACATGATAGTTACAATAAAATACAAATATTTATATTTATATCATTTTATATAAGTTTTGATGTTAAATAATAATTTTTATAATTAATTTAGATTTTTCATTTTTATTTTTTTTAATTTAATTTTTTATATAATTAGTATACAATATTAAAAATATATATAATGTATTTGATTCTTACTTATTTTATGTTCATTTTTACCTTACTTTCTTCCATACATTCACGTTGACCCTTGCAAGATGACTAGGGATAAAAAAAAATCTCCTTCAAAGTTGGACCTAACTTTGAGGTTTAATTCAACTTTTTATTTTTTTTAATTTAATTTTTTATATAATTAGTATAGAATATTAAAAATATATATAATGTATTTGATTCTTACTTATTTTATGTTCATTTTTACCTTACTTTCTTCCATACATTCACGTTGACCCTTGCAAGATGACTAGGGATAAAAAAAAATCTCCTTCAAAGTTGGACCTAACTTTGAGGTTTAATTCAACTTTTGCTTAATCATATCAAGAATTTTCCCACATTGATTTTTGATATTTTTTGGTAAGTGATAAATTCAAGTGGTTTTAATATAGAGATACTACTTCCTATTTATTTGAGCTTGAATTTGAATAGCAAAATAAGTATTTAGTTGTTATAGTAAGGTTATTTTGTAATTGTAAAATAAAATTATTTTACCTTTCTTTTTTATCAATTGTAATATGAGTGATTAGCTCTCCTATGTCACTGTCCCTTATTTTATATCACTATAGAAAACATTATTTTCATCATAATCAATCTAGACTCCAGACTGCCATCTTGAAATCTTCTCTTGAGTTCTAAAGAGTCCAAAGAAGGTTGTCCACTCGAATTTCTCTAGAATTTGAATATTCAATGGTGAACTCTATATTTCTTTAATAAGGATGGTAGACATATAGTTTTTTATTGTTTTTTTCAAACCAGCGTAATTAGTTTTCATCTCTCCATCATTATTTTTGTTAAAAATAGCTAGTTTTGCCTTTGTTCTCCCTCTTCTTTTTTCTTATGCACAACTTCCATGACTTCTGGCATTCTTGTTATTATGGCCTTCCCTTTATTGCTAGAAGAGGGAGGATCTCTGGAAAACATAACAAATAATGGTTTTACATGTTTTGTGTTGTACATTTTCGTTAGATAGTTCAAGTGACCTAGTTTGAAGATGATTTCAAAATCAAAACCATCTAGCCATGCTACCCATTTAAGCAATCTAGTATTTCCTTCATCCAATTCTTTGTTATTTTTAACCATCCCAGGCGTAATTTTCAAATATGTTCTTACAATGAATTTGACAGGTTTTAAATACAACTGAAAATATTGTATTGTCCTTCGCAAACACTTCCTTATGGATAGAGGGATAGTTTGATCCAAATTGCTTGAAAGACCCAAAAGTATATGCATATACTTCTTCAAAACCATCTTTTGGATTATTTTCAATGAGCACTCATGCCTATGTAGTGTTTGAGGCATTAATTTATGTGATAAACTAGCCATCTCTCATGGGAAGCTTTAATGAAGGAAGGTTTTGCAGTTGTCTTTTGATATTTTGGATTGTATCTGTCATTTTTTGATCCCAAGAAGGGGGATATTTTATTAGCCTTTTCCATAGTACATAGATTTCCTATGCTTAAACTTTGTAAAATGGATGAATATTATTAAGGCTACCTAAAAAACAATGAAAATGGGTCTTTTCTTTGATCTCATCTGGGAATTGGGAAAAAGAATTAAGGATATGAGATTGGAGAATTATTTCTCATTCTTGATATGCATATCCAAGAATTCAATTTCAGTCCAGCCAATCTCCATTTTCTTTTCAGACAAAACAAGACCATGTGTAACAACCCCTTCATAAACACTTGTGTTACACACCAAATTCCCACACTACTAAGTATGAATTTGTCACACTTTAGTGAGGGAGTGTTTGTTATAATCCCTAGATATGTTAGGAGAGAAATTTATCATATGAAGGTCAAAATACTATGTGCACATGTATTATTCATTTTTATTGAAAAATGAAAATTAATTTAGTGTGAAAATCCACCTCACATTTAATTTTCTAATCTCAAGGAGAAGTTGAGAATCTCATGGATGGTTGAGAGATTTTCTCAAACCAAAATCCTAATTTGGTGGATCTTGAGAGATATTTCCTCCTTAAAATCCTTGAGAGATATTTTCTCCCTAAAAATCTTGGAGATCCCAATTTAGTGGATCTAGTGAGTGATCTTCTCCATGGTGGTTAAGCCTCCAAATTCTATATAATGAGGGCATTCCAACGTGAGAAGGGGAAAGGAATATATTCAAGCATCAACATTTTGATCTCAAGACTTTCATGCAAGGGTTGGACGAAGAGAGCTTGGAGAAGATTGCTACAACATCAATGTGCTTTGTAAGTGCCTTCTTTTGGCTTTCCATTTAATATCAACTTGGTGTATTCATTTCATTATGATTGTTCATTGTAATGTCTATGTTTAATTCAAATCAGGTATAGATAAATATGGTTTTTATATAACAAAATCTAGTATAAGTAGGAAGGTTTTCCATTGTTTTGTAGGTCTCTTTGATCATTGAAGTAATTGGAGCAGCGAGGACAAACTTCGGGAAACAAGTGTGTCTTCATCCTTCTATATATAGGTTAATGAATTATATCTATAAGGAAAGTAGCAACTATTTGTTTACTTTTGTCTTTGGACCAAAGAAGGGGTCTTGGTCCAAAGGAGAGGTTAACATGTTCGTAGGGTAATATTTCTCGTAACAGTGCCATGTCACCTAGCACATGTGGAAGAGGTCCACTTGGAGGCCAGGTCTCTTGTGTCATGTCAGGATGATAGTTGGACTAGAGTGAAAGTTTAAAGGTGCAATGTTAAATACCTGAGGGCCTAGTGGTTGGGTGCCCTGGTGGGATGGTGGGTCAGCATGGTGTTTGAATAGGTCCAAAGGACGTGATGATGTCGGTAGATATGTCGTTGCCATGTCACCTAGCATAGGTGGAAGAGGTCCACATGGAGGTCATGTCTCTTGTGTTGTGTCATGATGATATTCGAACCAGAGTGAAAGTTTAAAGGTGCAGTGTTAAAGACCTGAGGGCCTAGTGGGTTGGTGGGTCAATCATCTCGTGGTATAATAGACTAGAGTGGAAGTACGAAAGTGGAGTGTTAAATTCTAGGGGGGCGGTGACCATGGGGGATGGTGACCCAATGAGCCCGATGGCCTGGTGATATATCGAACCAGAGTGGAAGTCTGAAAGAATAGTCTTAAAGTCTATGGGCCCCAGTGGGCTAGTGACCCAGTGGTCCCAATCATCCAGTAGCTAACCAGATTGGAGTATAGTTGATCAATGCAATGTTTTAATCCTAGGGGGGAGGTGGGTCGGTAACCCGGTGGTCGGGACACATAATGTAAATAAGTATTCAGGTTGCTCAGTGGTCTCGATATGTGGTGAACCAATCGATCTAACAAATTGATGGTCGTGATTAAACCCTAGAATCATCCGACATTTTCTAAAGGTTTGAGTTGTGTGTTTAACCCGATGACCATTGAGTAGATTGATGGTCGATATTAATCCATGAATGATTTGATCACTACTGAGTGTTAAATTTTGTGATGTGTATGGTGAGTAGATAGTGTGCAAAACAGGAGGAATTTGGGACCGATTTCAAAGAATTTTTTTAGTCTGGTTTTGAGGAAGATTTAAAGGGAGTTGGAGCTGACCCCATGAGCACAATTGTTTTTGGTATGTGGACAAATCCCTGAGCATACGAGCTCATGTATGAAGCCTATAAATAATGAGGCCCCAAAACCAATTTTGTGCAGTGGTGTGAGTTGTGTGGAAGAAAATCTAAGGCTCTTAGGATCGTGGAAATGGAAGGAAGTGAAATGTAATGGTCTAAGGGAAGCAAGGAGGTGCGAGGTAAAATAAGGAACTTTTGAAGTCTTATTGATTGTGAACAGGTGGATATTGTCATGGTAATTATAGCAAAGATAGAGTAGTTGGTGAAATAACAGATTTATGCAGGTGAATGTTTGAAGTGAAGTTATGATTTTGTATTATTGATAGTTTAAGAAGAGGTGAATCCAAATAGACAAGTTGATGAGATTGGTGTCTCCAGTAGGTTGGTGCCTACATCTTCCTAAGTTGGTGCTCATTTGAGGAGATCAATGTCTCTAGCAGGTTGGTGCCTAAAAATATTGTAACTGTAGGTTGGTGCCTACAAGTGTTACTGAGTTGGTTCTCAAGAAAATGGATTGGCGTATCTTTTAGGTTGGTGACTGTAAAATATTGTAACAAATTGGTGTTTTTAACAAGTTGTTTCCTGTGAAAATATTTGAATAAAAGTTTTGTGGTTCTCTCCCATTTGGGTTTCCACATTAAATTTGTGTGTATTGTGCACTGCATATTAATTATTGATTTCTTATGGTTGATAAAGTAATGAATCGATAAGTGTATAAAAATAAGAAAAGAAAAAACAATCTTATATTAATTCACACCCCCCCCCCAGTATAAGTAAGTGTGCCAACAATTGGTATCAAAGTTGGTTCCTTCAGGAATAGTCTAACCACTGGAAGGTGAATACCTACAACACACGTGGATAAACAAGAAGGTTTTTCTACAAACAAAGCTCCATTATTTGATGGATCAAACTATGCCTTATGGAGCATAAGAATGAGAACTTACTTGATGGCTCTTGGGTTTGACATTTGGAGTGTAGTTAATAATGGCTACACAACTCCAACAACTCCACTTGTAGATACAGTTGAAAGAAGGCTTAGTGACAACAATGTTAAATCCATGAATGCAATTATGTGTGGTATGGCATATTCAAAATTTGTCAAATTCAAGCAGTGTGTTTTAGTAAAAGAGATGTGGGACAAGTTACATAATATATATGAAGGGGATGACAAATTCAAGAAGGAAAAATTACAAAACCATAGAGGATAATTCGAGACCCTTAAGAAGAGAGTATTGCAACCTATTTTCTTCATGTAGATGATATTGTGAACAATATCAGAGGATTTGGTGAAGAAGTTAAGGAAACCATCATTGTGCAAAAAGTGCTTAAGTCACTTCCCTCGATATTTGATCCCAAGATATATGTCATTGAATAATTAAAGGACCTAGATAATATAACAATGGATGAGATGCATGGAATCCTCACTGCATATGAAATTAGGATAGAAAAGGATAAGAAAGAAAAGACATCAAGAAAGGAAGCAACCTTCAAGGAATCAAAGAAGACAAAGACAGAAGAACACAAAACAAGCAACAACTCAGATAGTGAATTGGATGCAGAAGAAGCCAACTTTATTAGAAAGCTCAAGAGAGGATTAGGAAAATACAAAGGTAAGCTTCTCTTTAAATGCTTTAATTATGGGGAAGTAAGACACTTTTCTGCTAAATTTTCTTTTGCAAAAAATAGAAATAACAATGAAAAAAAGATTCCAACTTCAAAAATTACAAGAATGGCAAGAATAAAAAGAGAATAAAATTGTACAGACAAAAGAAGAATCTATATACCAATGAGGAAAACAGCTCTCCAAAATTCTCATGACCTTTGGAGATTCAAGTGAAAACACCTATTTTTTTGAAAATAATTCCTACAACTTGAAAAAATACAGTATGATGTTGTCAAGAACACCAAAATCAAAAAAATATGAGGATGACAAACTTCATAAAGAGTAGAATTTGTTTCCCAACCAAGTCACAATCAACTTGGATGATAACTGAGCATGGCACTTATTGATAATTGCCATAGAAATATAGATATGACTCTCTTTTTCTTCCAACTACTGATTAATTTTGATCATAACCCTGTTAGAGTCTGCACGTAGGTGTTTCTTGTCTCTTCCCTAAACTTGAAATAATTCGATCAAACCTTTTTTTTTAATCAGAAAAAGCATTTTCTAAAATGGCTCGCCAATGACCAAGATTTAATTAAAAAATATTTTTGATACGATAACAGGTCTCAGCCTCTCTACTTTTTGTTACTACATTATCTGTAACTATCACTCTATATATGGTCCCAACCAATATGAATAGTTCCTGCAATAGATACAAAATTGCATCATTAACCCATACTCCCATACAAAAAGGAACAAAACTACCCCTAATAAAACTCAAATTTAACAAATTAGAGCTTGCTACAAGTTGAAAAAATACATAATCATGTTGTAGAGGACACCAAATTTAAACAAAATATGAGGATGACAAACGTCATAAACATTAGAATTTTTTTTCCAACCAAGTCACAATCAACTTCGATGATAAGAGGGCATGATACTTGTTGATACAACACCCATAGATTGCTTGTTCTACTACACATATAGGCCAGAAATGTTTACCCTATTTGACAAAGAGTTGGGGGAATCACATGAGAGCTCGTTGTTACTCGCATCAAGATGACTAAGCTCATTCAAAATTTTGAAGAGATGCAGGAGTTACACCCAAGTTCATTTTTGGTTAAGTTTTGCTTCACTAGAAGAACCTCCTAAAGAAGCAGGAATTGTGTCTGACAACTGATTCAATTCCAAGCATAGCGCTTGAAGCTTGGCAAGCTCTCCAAGCCTTACTGAAATATCTCTTGTGATGTAGTTGTAGGACTTCATAAAGGTCAAGATAGTCAATTTTTTCCACTGGGACAATGATGTGGGAACTCTCATTGTGAGCCTATTGTCACTAGAAGAAAATCTACAACCATAAAGCAACTACCAATTTATTCAAGAATGGGTCTTGAACACTGATTCTGGGACTTATCACAGATTCTATGATGTTGCACAAAGTGTGAATCTGTGATCGCAATCAATTGTGTTGGAAACATGCCAACGAATTTCCTCATGCAGTCACATGCACATGAACATGCACATGCATGCAGCTATGTTAATGTGCATGCATGCAATTATGTGATCTATTCATGATCAGTTTGTATAACTGAGTGATAGATGTTATATATGTGAGCATACCCATAGAGGTGAAGTACAATGTGAGTGAAAGTGTGTGCAAGGAGTAGAGAGAAGAGTGTGTGAGGAGAGGATGATTGTATTCCTATGAAGGCTATTGTAATTCTCCCTTGAATAATAAGAATACCGATAATCATTTCCTGTGGTTTTTTTTCCTCATTGGGTTTCCACGTAAATCATTGTGTCAAGTGTATGATTGATGTGTTTGGTTTAATGCATGTTTCATCTTGCTTATTTTATGCTCTGTTATATGCTATGTTTTGCTTCCACTGCCCAACAAGCATGCATGTGCATGTGACCACATGAGAAAATTTGTTGTCATGTTTCCAACAATCTTTCTTGAGATTCCCAGATTTTCCATAGAACCAACATTTTTGCTTACTCTTCTTGCCTCTTGACTGACGTACCCCTCTAAATTTTCCCTCTTTCTGTAGATCGACCTCTTACCACCATTGCTTTTGTTGTTGAGGTTTATTTACCAAATGTTTTCCTTATCTCCTCAGACAACAAAGCTCCCACAACAGTGTCATAATCAATGGCATCTATTGTGTTAAACCACACAGTTGTGACCAGATGATCCCAAGAATCAAGAAAAGAACACAATAGTGTAACTGCCTTGTCCTCATCTTCAAAATTTACTTCCATATTAGTTAATTGATAAATCAGATTATTGAAAACATTCAAGTGATCAACAATTTGTGTACCTTCTTTCATCTGCAAGCTGTACAATTGCATCTTCAAGAAGATTTTGTTTGACAAGTTCTTTGTCATATACAGACTCTCCAGTTTGGTCCAAAAACATGTTTTTTTCGTCTCTTTGATGATGTTAAACAACACCTCATCTTCCAGGCACAAACGAATAGACTGAGGGCTATTGCATCCAGATCCTCCCAGTCCTCGTCTGTCATGCTTGCCAATTTCTTTGATTTTCCAGCCAAGGCCTTTTGCAATCCTTGTTGCACAAGAAAATCTTGCATATTGAGCTTCCATAGCACAAAGCTATTCTTACCACTGAACTTTTCCACCTCAAACTTGGAACTCTGAACTTTCGCCATTAGCAGAAACAATCATCCAAAAGAAAATCACAGCTTCTAATAAACCAGGCTCTTTGATCCAGGGACCAGATTCTCTTCTCCTTCACTCTTTGTTCCTTCAAGTCTAAGCCCTGATACCAATTGTTGGGAAGCAGAAGCAAAACATATCATATTTATGTTAAGTACGATTTTATAAGACATGTTGTTGATGAAGGTGGAGTGTCTTTGGAAAAGGTCCATACAAAAGTGAATTATGCAGACATGTTTATGAAACTAGTTTTTTTAGAGAAGATACAGTGGTGTTTGGATTCTCTTCACTTGCAAAAAAGGTGATGAATTAATTAAGGGCATGATATATCAAGTAAATTGTTTTCAAGGTGGAGATTGTTGGAAACATGCCAACGAATTTCCTCATGCGGTCACATGCACATGCATGTAGCTATGTTAATGTGCATGCATGTAATCTATTTATGAACTACTCGTGTAACTATGTAATCTATTCATGATCAGTTTGTATAATTGGGTGATAGATATTATATATGTGAGTTGTTGCAGACCCCCTTCTCTCCTCGGGCTGCACGACCTCCTGATCTAGGATTGTTCTAAACACTGAGCCGAATCGGCTCTTCCGGCCCCTGCTGGAACCCAAAACCACTATACACAGGCCCCTTATCTCCTTAGGCGCAAGTTCTATGTAACCCGCGGGCCCTTTTCTTGGTGCCCTTGGCAGTTTTAAATTGACGGGAACTAGCTCCTTTCGTTAGGCCCCCTTTCCTCATGCGACCTTGGGCTATGACCCAGGGCTAAACCCTAAAGGTGCTTCGAGCTTCAGGCTTCAATCGTTCTCACTTCATGCTGTGGCAAATTCTTCCAAAGTCACAATCCTCTGAAACCATGAAAACAGGATCAATGGTCCTCATTCCTTGCTGATATCGACAATTGAGTCTCGTTCTTCAAAATTCATGCTTCGGTCGAATCTGCATGCACACTCCACAAATCCTACAAAGTGGCTTTCCAACAAAGTTATCCTTCATCCTCCACGCGTCCCCTCACAGATCAACGATCCACACTCTCCTTTGGGATCAACGGTCCACAATAACCCCGGCTCTGATGCTTCGGGAAGTTCTGAACCACCTCTCACAAAACCTCTGGAGTGTTGAGCCTCCGAATTTCACAATCTGATGGCACATGTCCAATTTCGATGGATGCACTCTGGTGCTTTGGCCTTCGAGAGTGCAGGCTCCACCCAATCTTTTGTTCTCCCAGAGTAACTTTTCTCTGAAGTAGCAAATCCTACGCCACATGTCGCTCCGGACGATAGACGGTTTCGATTGGCTTCGGAACTTCGGGACTTCGGCTATCTCGCTCTCTTGTGCACTTTAAAAGGAGTTAAGTTATGTGCACTTACTTGGATACAACTGTTGTTGATCCACGCACTCAGATCAGATGGTTGGGATATGTTCTCCTCCTCCATGCGCTCCTTCTGGTGTCTGGATGTGGAATTTAATAGTCCAGATCTCCTCCTGTAGATCATATGATGGAAGTTGTCGCTCTCCTTTCTGAGCTTCTTCGTTCTCCCAAAATTTGGAAAATTGGTAAGTGTCGAAGGCTGCGATCTTTGATATTTCTCATGCGAGCCCGACTATTAGGTATCGACTTGTGCTTCTCCTCCTAAGCTTTGTGACTTGGAACAAGTCTGTCAACACACACCTTGTGCTATCCCTTTTGAGCTTCTTCCAATTTAATTTTACCTTGCTCTGGCGCACACTTGCAAAGCCACCATGCACACTTGCACTACTCCTCTTGAGCTTTCAGCTTACTCAGTCTCCTAAGGGTCTCGGTCATTTTCTTCCCCTCTGCTGAGACTTTGTGTGCAAAGGTACTGTCCCCCCTGAGATTTGAATTAGCTCAAATATTTAAGGGCCTCGACCCTTGTTTTCTCCCTCAAAGGAAGTCGTGTGCCCTCCTGGCGCCTTCTACGCTCGTCCTCCTCTTCTAAACTTGGAGTAATTTCATCTACGCACACTCTTTGCATTGTCTCCACAAATTGAACCTGTAAAGGTCCTTGTCCTTTGCGCGCCTTACAGAGTCTTTATGCACACTCCTTGTGCTTGATTGATCCTTTAGACGGATTCAAAATTTCAACACTTTGTCTAAGTGTTTTCTTGGTGCACTCCTTGCACATGTCTTCCTCGTGCTTCTTGAAATCCTTCAGGTTCACTGATGCATCTCCTACATCCGCTCAATGCACACTTGCAGAGATCTCCTATAAAGTGTTTAGCAACTTTGTTTCCTTCAACTTATCCAACACTTGAGAATGTGTCAGTCATGTGCACTCCTTGCACTTTGACTGACCTTCATATGTTTTCAGACTTAGAATATTTTTCAGTAAATCTTCTTGCACATTCCTTGTGCCTTCTCTATGCACTCCTTGCAAAGCCTCTCCCTCATAGTTTTCAATAACTCTGGGTTTCCTCAAATTTCCCAACACTTCAAAACGTGTTGGTTCTGTGCACTCCTTACACCTTCTCAAACCACTCCTTGTTGAGCTTACAAAGTGTTTAGTAACTATGTGGTGTCTTCCCCTAGACACTCTTTTCTCTAAACTCGAGATAGAGTTCTCTTGTGCACACTTGCACCTGCTCAATGCCCACCTGGAAGAGCTCTATAGAGTTCTCAGTAACTCGGTTTTTTTTGCCTTCTCTGCACAACCTCTTCTCCAAGGTGTTCTGCAACCTTGAGGCTCCTCTCTAAGTCTGTATATGTTATGGTGTGCCCACCTGGAACATTATCCTCTGAACTCAAAGAAGAATTTAGATATGCACTTTGTGTGTTGGCTACAAAGTTCCCAATACTCTGACATGCAATCCTTGCACTAACCTAAAGAACCCAGAACAACCCAACAACTCTAAAATAGATAGTGAAATATATTTTATCCCTACAGATGAAACCTATCTCATACATCTACAACATACATTCATAAACACATGGATAAAATTCATTAAATACAGAGAAACATACACAGAATCATATGCAGGAAAAACTGATGTCTTTTTATTAACATGAATGTCTATTTACAATGGGTGTAGGCTAGGATGGCAACTGAGTCTCGGCTATCTCTCCTTCTCTTGGCTTATAATGATTTTTCATCAACTTTCAACAGCTCAACAACCTCTACTAGGCATATGTTACAAAGATTTATACAAGAGGGGCTCATTGAGATTTCCCTCTAAGCTACACTAGTGGTGTTTAATCACCATTTACAGCACCTATCTACTGAGGCAAATTACATTCAATAAACATTTACTTTCTCATATCTAAGGCGACGCTCTAGATCTGTACAACACAAGCCTATTAAACGCAATTGCATCCACAGCCTGTACAAAGGCATCAACTTGGCTATGCTTGAGCCTTACAGCATTTAATTTTCTTTTAATTACATTGAATTTTTAAAATTTAAGGGAAAAATGATAGGGTTGGTGCCTCTCCCCTTCCTAAGTGCATGATGATGTGTTGAATAGTTGGTGCTTTGTTGAGGTGGAGCGATGCTCCTGCATCATGAGCATACCCATAGAGGTGAAGTACAATGTGAGTGCAAGCATGTGCAAGGAGTAGAGAATAGAGTGTGTGAGGATAGGATGATTGTATGCCTATGAAGGATATTGCAATTTTCCCTTGAATAATAAGAATACCGATAATCATTGACCGTGGTTTTTTTCCCTCATTAGGTTTCCACATAAATCACTATGTCAAGTGTATGACTGATGTGATTGTTTTAATGCATGTTTGATCTTGCTTATTTTATGCTCTGTTATATGCTACATTGCCCAACAAGTTGGAAATATAAATATCTGAGTTCGAATAAAGCATAATAGTTCATTGTAGGACAGAGCCAAACAATATAGTCTTGCAAGGTATCCAAAATTATTAGTAGTTGGCCCATTGATATTATTATTCCCAAATAAAGAGTGGTCATAATAACACATTAGCAAATTTTTGAAGGAATTTTTTATCATAGTAGATCCTCTAAACAATATCTCTTTTTAACTTTTTAATAACAAAATTTAATTTTTCAAAGTTGAGTGAATAGTCCAAAATTTATTTTCACCTGGAATATGAAAAGAACAATTATGATGATTGGCCTTCCAAAATAGCCTAGCCTATCATACGAAGGTTGTGGAGAAAAACGACATTCAATGAAGAAGAGAGGTTTAGGGGAAATGGAGCAGGACAGTAGCAGAGCTTGAAGGACTTGGAAGAAGAAGCATATTTGAAACTCTAAGGTTATATCTAAGCTAAATCCATCTGCACAATGTGTTAGTGAATAAAAATGCATCATAATTTCAGTTGAGAGTGCATAGATCACCTCTTGAGAAAAATGAAATCCCCACCAAATGTTGATTTTCTCATTTGGGTTTCGAAGATAAAAATTGTGTTATAGCGCATTTAATTCCTCTATAGGAAAGACACACAACAATATTGATTTCACCCGATTAAATCACTGGAATAACCTTTAGTGTTATTAAATCACTGGAATAACCTGTTGTTCTGCAGCGGAAGAAAATATAGAAAAAGATACAAGCAAATGAGCAAACAAAGAATTGACACAACGTTTTTACGTGGTAAAACCCTATACAGGGAAACATCCATGGGATAATGATATTTGGTTAATATTATGCAAGGGAGATAATACATCAGCCATACCACTGACGCTCATGCATCTCAAGCACTCTCACATCTCAAACTCTACCTTAACAGGCTTACATAGATATATAGCAGTCTTCACTCAGTTACAAGAAACTGATTACATTTAATGTGCCTCTATCCCTATTCTAAATCTAGTTGATTTAATCTAACTAATTACATAATAATAGGGGCTAGAAAATCTTCCCAATATCTAAAAATGAGTGTAAATTGGTTGGCATTATCCAACAATCTCCACCTTGACAACAATTTACCTAAATACCATTGTCTAATTTATTCATCACCTATGCTGCAAGCCAAGAGAAGTCAAGCACCACTGCAACTTCTTTAATAAAACGGGTTTCATGATCTCACTTGTGTGACTTGCACGAGTTTGGATTTCTTGAGGGGTCACTCCACCTCCAACATGTCTTTCACAACATTTTTTTGAGACATATGTGGTGATATATCTCCTTCTATCCAAAACACCTGTAAAATACACATTACAATTATCATGGACTATCTCAGTGTAGCCATTATAGGTGACATTTGTGCTTCTCAAATGGAAGCACCCATTTCACTACAGCACCTGAATCTATCACGTATCTGAAAACATCATTAGCATGTGAAACATCTGGTCTTAACCATTTCATCACATACAACAAACCTCCTACTGAACTTACACGAGACATAACCTTTTCTTCTTTATAGACAGGACTATGCTTGAAAAAAACTTATAATGGAAAGCAACAGGGATAAAAACTAGTTTTACAATGTTCATACTGAACTCCAACCACAGCTTACCATTAAAATCTCTGTGTACTTCTATGCCCATAATTTTTTTTGGTCCTCCTTGATCCCTCGTCTAAATTGTCCTATCCACCTGAGTCATTTTCTTACTGATTTTATTCACGCTTCGGCTTGCATCGAGCATATCATCAGCAAATAACATAAATATTGTGAATGTACTATAAATTGTATATTCATTCCTACCCTTTGAAAAATTCGGACTCACTATGAACGATTCAAACCTCTTATATATTTTCCTAGGTACCAATAGGCCATACAATGAATTATCTAGCATGCAAACAAATTTACCATTGTGATCTTGAATCAACCCTTTTGGTTGTTCCATACATACTATATCTCTATCAATGATGACCTTGTGAGTAGTAGGATCCCACACATAACATCTCTTTATACCACCATCATAACTTGCAGAGATATAAAACAAGCAGGAATTTAGAAACAAAGATTTTAAGTCTGGAAATGATTTACCTCTTACCAGTACCTGTAGTTCTTTCTTTCTCTTATGATCTTGATGCTTCTTCCATAAACAAGAAGATACAACTGTCATTTCAGATGCCACTTCAGTACTCCCTTCCAGCTTATAAAGGTTATCAACCTTTGTTGGCTTCATCACTACTAAACTACCTTTTGACAATGTGAGTGCTCCACCTTGACCTGTATACTTATATCCACAAGAATCCAACACTCCCAATGAAATCAAATTTGATTTAAGCTCAAGTACATATGTAACATCTGTTAATTCACTAATAATACCATTGAACATCTTGATTCTAATACTGCCAACCCCTACAGTTTTATAGGGAATATCATTTCCCATAAACACTACACCCTCATTAACAGATTGGTAAGAAATGAACCAATTTCTATGTGAGCACATGTGGTGGGAGGCACCTGAATCTAACTTCCATTCTTCTTGATATTGTAAATTACTAGAAATGGATAAAACTTCATCAGTCATACCTGAATTTGTTACAGCCCAATTTGCTTCCTTCGTAGAGTTTTCCTCAGATTCCTTTCTTTTCTAGTAGTGTTTCTTGAGATGTCATGTTTTTCCACAGTAACAACATTTTTTTTTACCCTTTCTGCGTCTTGACTTAGATCAAGAAGAACTTCTCTGATTCTGCTCTTTAGTTCGACCTCTGACCAGCATCGCCTCTGAAGTTGAGGTTTCTTGACTAGATTTTCTCCTCATCTCCTTGGCCAACAAAGCTCCCACAACAGATTCATTATCTAAAACATTTGTTGAGCTAAAGCTAATAGAGGTGACTAGATTATCCCATGACTCAGGAAACGAACACAATAGTGTAATAGCCTTATCTTCATCTTCGAATTTAAATTCCATACTAGTCAATTGAACTATAAGGGTATTAAAGGTATTTAAATGGTCAACAAATGTTGTACATTCTTTCATCCGCAAACTGTACAACTGTCTCTTCAAGTAGATCTTGGTCGTCAAGGACTTCATCATATATAGACTTTCCATCTTGCTCCATAAGCCTGATGTTGTATCCTCTCCTACGATATTAAACAGAACAACCTCTGCCAGACATAAACGAATGGTACTAAGAGCTTTTGCATCCAGATCTTCCCATTCCTCATTCACCATGGTTGTTGGTTTCTTTCACTTTCCTACCAGTGCTTTTTGCAACCCTTGTTGCACCAGCAAATCCCGCATCTTGAGCTTCCAAAACTTAAAGTTGTTTTTACCACTTAACTTTTCAACTTCAAACTTTGAACTTTGAACTTTTGTCATTAACACAAACTCTCAATAAATAAATAAAGAACTTCTTCTTAATATGGAGGAATATTTTATAGTTTAAAAGTTGAACCCAAAAAAAAGTGTTAATATTACAACTAAACATCCACTTTAAAATAAAGTCCATCCATATAAAAACATCCTCCACTTAAAAAAGTGTTAATATTACAACTAAACATCCACTTTAAAATAAAATCCATCCATATAAAAACATCCTCCACTTAAAAAAAAATTGAGCATAAGAAATTCGTTCACCTTATAAGAAATTGGATCTTAATGTTCTTAATGCAAAACAAAACATTTGCATACCAACGTTTTTTTTCACTAGATGGAATGATTAACTCTCATTAAATAACCCGTCGTTTTGCTTGCCTTTCCACAGAAAAACATAACGCCCGAAAAACCCTTTAATAATTTGTGGTCACACCTTTGTAAGGGAGAATTCTACTTAAAAAAATTGAGCATAAGAAATTCGTTCACCTTATAAGAAATTGGATCATAATGTTCTTAATGCAAAACAAAACATTTGCATACCAACGTTTTTTTCACTAGATGGAATGGTTAACGCTCACTAAATAACCCGTCGTTTTGCTTGCCTTTCCACAGAAAAACATAACGCCCCAAAAACCCTTTAATAATTTGTGGTCACACCTTTGTAAGGGAGAATTCTGCAAATTCGCGACCAGACAAAAAATGGTCGCTCCTGTGCAATGGCGAACTCCGACGGGACAAAAAAACAGGTCTCTCCTGTGCAATAGAGAACCCGTGACCAGTCGAAAAGTTTACCAGCAACGGTCGCTCCCGCCGACAGAGATCACCTGCGAACATGCAAAAAACTTCGTCGTCAGCTCATGAAACGAGTTTCTTCATTGATAGATCTCGCCCACGGACATAGCTCACTTGCTACAACTCTCCAAAAGCTTTGATACCAATTGTTGCTCTGCACCGGAAGCAAATATAGAAAAAGATACAAGCAAATGAGAAAACACAGAATTGATATAACGTAAAACCTTATACAGAGAAACATTCACGGAACAATGATATTCGATTAATATTATGCAAGGGAGATAATACATCAGCCAGACCACTTACCTTCATGCGTTTCAAGCACTCTCACATCTCACACTCTGCTTTAACAGGCTTACATAGATATATAGCAGTATTCACTCAGTTTCTCAATTACAAAACACTGATTACATTTAATGTTCCTCTATCCCTATTTTAAATCTAGCTGATTTGATCCAACTAATTAGAAAATGATAGAGGCGAGAAAATCTGTCCAATATCTAAAAATCAATGTAAATTGGTTGACATTATCCAACATTATCCTTGAGTGATATTACTAGTGTGTTGAATTGCTGCTCTTTTGATGGCTCATTAATTTCCCAGCACATTGGCATGGAATTGTGTAGACCGTGCTTAGCTGCTGCTTTTTATTATATCACGAAATCCCCACAACACTCTCAATAATTAATTTTGTATAAGGAAAAAAACGTTTGTTGGATTTTGAGCTGTAAATGAGGGGAAACAATTTATGGGAACTTAGACTGTCCATTCCCTTTTTAATGACCTTTACNATTGATATTTAGCTACTATAACCTTTCTCCCATTTATTGTGCATTGGTTGAGTATTGGGAGTGGACGTAGCCCTTGTAGACAACTCTGGAATGCTGTATTCACTTCACGGTATTCACAAGATTTGTTTGGGTTGTATAATATATAATTAAAATCATATTAAGTGTGCTGGAATACCTTCCATTTCTCTAGTCACAAGCATCCACGTAATATCTGGATTGGCAATATAACGACTTTGAAAGCGTCGTGGTTAGGCGATTGGGATAGACAAACTTGTAGCTTGCATAGCTTTGGTTTTTATTTGGAGGAATTCTGTCCACGGATTGTACACAATATACTCAGTGACAATAAAGCATTTGATCGGAGTCTCTTAAGCATTTGAAGGGACAACAGAGTTCTATTTCATTGAATTTGCCACTGCAGCTGGCCATTCAAAACGGAGAATGTATAAGATGGTGAATGCATTTGAAGTTTGCACCCGCAGATTTGTTGTTTAGGGCATTGTTTTTTGGTCAGCTACAGTAATACCAATACAACGTTGAGAGAAATACTAACACAACGTTGACAGAGCGAGAGAAGCTGGATTCAAGTTGCCAAAGGAATTGTAAATTGTAAAGAACGTGCTTCCACCCTTTGTCCGAACCATGGAGGAGAATCACACTAAACAATGTTTTTTCTATAAAAAAAGATAATATAGGGAGGCCTACTAGATTATCCAAAAGATAACTGGTCAATAAATTGAAGGAGAGAACCAAACTTCTAAGTTTTTTGCATTTGGCCCATTCATAAGGGAATTGTTCCATTGATTTTTGCATTCACCCTATTTAAAATGGTGAGATTGCTAAAATTGCCCATGGCTTTAGGGATCGGAGATGGTCATGGATCATTGGAAAGGTTTAGCTTATTAAGGGATTACATATTAGATATCTCATCATAAATGGACTCTCTAAGGGACCAAGAAGGCAAAGTATACAAATTCTCCGCATTTACCAAATTACCAATTTCTATAGGAAAAAGGCTTAAAACTTGTTGACTCCAAGGTTAAATACCAGTGAAACTCGTCACTTTTCCAATCTATGGGGATACTGCCAGAAAGAGAGTCATTCAAAGACACCCACCTCCTTATCTTCCCAAACTCGAGTGCAAAATTGCATGCAATAGAATTGTTGCATAATGGAGGCCATCATTGGGATGTGACTACAACTAATGAAATTCACAAATGGCATAAATATAGGCTGAAATCAGATGGTATTTCATGATATAATTATATATGATTGTATGGGCTAATATCATTATATATTATTGCATGCATTCAAATTTTCATAAATATACAAATGGATAGTATGTGTATTTGTTTTTAGTTTTGACATTTTCATTTATAATTTTAAGAGGTTTTGTTTTGAAGTAAATTAATTTTATTTTAAGTAAGGTTATTATTAATAATAATAATTTATTTTTGAAGGTTACGACCAAGTTACATGAATGGTAAAGTCTACAAAGGTATACATACCCTACCTCTCTCTGGATTTGAACTTGTGACTTCTTAAGAGAAAACACATGTTCTTAACCATTAGGCCCACTCACGTTGTATTAGGTTGTATTAAGGTTATTAAGATCAATATGATTTTATTGAGTATATGCAATAAAAAAAAATACATTTGAAATATTAATCAATTCTCACAATATGTCCACTCTATATTTGGGAGAATCTTTTGGTAGTTGAATTGAGTTTGTCCACTCTATTTTGAGGAATGTGTTAATTTTTTTAAATATGTTACATATTTTCTATTTACATCCCGTAAAGTAATTGTATTGAATTTGGATATATATGTATCTAGGTAATAATTTGTTATTTTTACATTTGAATTTATATTCTTCTTTCTAAACTATGTATTGGAAATATTCACTATGAACATATACTTAAGTCACTTAAAACCTAAATTTAATAAACACTTAATATAAGTGATTCATCACATAGTCCATATTTAAGTGAACTTGCATTTTTCATAGTTCATATTGAACTAAACTTAAGTTTTTAGTTGGTGTTACACTAAACTTACATTATTCATTGTTCATTATTTTTTCATATACTTGCCTTGTGCTGGTTAACCACAAGTTGTCAAACAACAATTATGTTCATTGTTCATGTGCATTGTGGGTAGTGATGACCTATGGCTTCCAACTGTAGTTATGAAATATGTGCCTATTAACTATGTGTTATCTAAAAGTGATTATGTTAAATGTGTGTGTGCATTGTGGATAGTGATGACCTCCCATTATAATTATTCATTGTCCAAATATTAAGTTAAATGCTTGTGTGCATTATTCATAGGGTTCATTATTCCATTATATCTGGTTAATTGCATTAAACTTACATTACTCATTATTTTTCAAGCAATTTCCTTGTATCCTTTAACCATACATTGTTCAAGGATAATTATCATTACATTAAGTGCATATTACATTCAGTGCTTGTATACACTTAGGATAATGATGACCTCCTACTATAATTATTATGAGTTGTCCAAGTATGTTCATTACTTATGTGCACTATAAATAGTGATGATTTCCAACTATTATGAGATGTAAGTAAGACTACACATATGCTATGAGTAATAGAGAACTTTGCCATTATGTATGACCTCCAACTATTATGAGATGTAAGTAAGACTACACATATGCTGTAAGTAGTAGTGAACTTTGCCATTGTGTAACCGTTAATCACACAGACTCCGAATGTCATTAGTTGAACATTATGTGACTGTTAATCACATGTATGTAGTAACGGGGTTAAGCCTACGCATTAGCCAGCCATTATGTGATCGTTAATCACGCGTAATGGGTAAGCGCCGTGAGAAATAATAAACTTTCCCATCATGTGACGATTAATCCGGCATAGCACTGTGCTGTAATGGGAAAGACAATCACGCGTAGTAACGGGTAAGACGCTCTGAGTAGCATCATGTATCCGTTAATCCCGGGTCTTAATGTGCGTTAAGATTACACGTGTACACTGCGGGTAGTAGTGACTCCAACTGTCATTGGATGGCCATTATGTGACCGTTAATCTCGCGTGGTAACGAAGCCCCGCAGGACATGCCAGAACTGGACTCCAACTATATTCGTCTGTGACCGTTAATCGCGCGTAGTAACGAAGCGTCGCGGGACATGGCAGAATTGGACTCCAACTATATTCATCTGAATTATTACCACCGTTGAACGTTGTACCTGTTAGGAAATCGGATCTCCAATCTAGCTGGCAATTCCAGCTAAGAACAGCCTATAGATGATACTTGACTTCACGCGCAATCGAATCGCCGGTCTCTCTATTTGTGTTGATTCAATCGGCCCTCTTTCTTCACTTCACTGACGCTGATAACAGGCTTCCAGTCGGGTAACTTACAATCAAATTTGGAAGCATCCCGTTATTGCAAGTTTGCTAATCAGTGTCAAAATGTCTCGTGGCTCCAGAAATTTTATTTGTAAAAACGGAGGCAGCAATCCCTCGGGCGGCCTGTGCAGCGATTTATATGGTTTAAATGATCATTCGGATATTGATCATAGTAAATTACAAGACCCATCAGAAGCTGTGAAGCTCCGGAGAATCTTCGATGCTGTGGATGAAAATGGTGACGGGAAGCTCACGATTGAAGAGATCTGTGGCTTCTTAAACAAGCTCGGAATGCAAATGTCGGATGAAGATCTGGAGTCTATCGTTCGTCCTCTCTCCAGCAGCGAGGATGGAAGTCTCAAATTCGAGCAATTTATTTCATTATACGAATCGCTGTGCCAGGAGATTGGATTAAGTACTGATCACGAGGAGGTGAGCGAATCGCCTGATGATCTGATGGAAGCGTTCAGAGTATTTGATAAGAACGGAGATGGGTACATTTCTTCTGAGGAATTGCAACAGATTCTTCACTGTCTGGGATGGGGTGAGGGCAGAGATTTGGGTAACTGCGAAAAAATGATTTGCAAATTTGATTTGGACTCCAATGGGCTTCTGGACTTCTATGAGTTCAAGAATATGATGAAGTATAAAGATTAGTCCTGCAAGTATTACCAAACTAAGCTAGGATGTTATGTAGAATTAGCAGAGCTGAGTGCCATGTCGTTGTTCTCTCACAGAGATGTTGTATTATTGTCATTTATGGCATTTTT
>JASDQU010738040.1:195269-208786 GCA_032191745.1 Picea mariana | reverse complement strand
AGGCGTAATTTTCAAATATGTTCTTACAATGAATTTGACAGGTTTTAAATACAACTGAAAATATTGTATTGTCCTTCGCAAACATTTCCTTATGGATAGAGGGATAGTTTGATTCAAATTGCTTGAAAGACCCAAAAGTATATGCATATACTTCTTCAAAACCATCTTTTGGATTATTTTCAATGAGCACTCATGCCTATGTAGTGTTTGAGGCATTAATTTGTGTGATAAACTAGCCATCTCTCATGGGAAGCTTTAATGAAGGAAGGTTTTACAGTTGTCTTTTGATATTTTGGATTGTATCTGTCATTTTTTTATCCCAAGAAGGGGGATATTTTATTAGCCTTTTCCATAGTACATAGATTTCCTATACTTAAACTTTGTAATATGGATGAATATTATTAAGGCTACCCAAAAAACAATGAAGATGGGTCTTTTCTTTGATCTCATCTAGGAATTGGGAAAAATAATTAAGGATATGAGATTGGAGAATTATTTTCTCATTCTTGATATGCATATCCAAGAATTCAATTTCAGTCCAGCCAATCTCCATTTTCTTTTCAGACAAAACAAGACCATGTGTAACAACCCCTTCATAAACACTTGTGTTACACACCAAATTCCCACACTAATAAGTGTGAATTTGTCACACTTTAGTGAGGGAGTGTTTGTCATAATCCCTAGATATGTTAGGAGAGAAATTTATCATATGAAGGTCAAAATACTATGTGCACATGTATTATTCATTTTTATTGAAAAAAGAAAATTAATTTAGTTTGAAAATCCACCTCACATTTAATTTTCTAATCTCAAGGAGAAGTTGAGAATCTCATGGATGGTTGAGAGATTTTCTCAAACCAAAATCCTAATTTGGTAGATCTTGAGAGATATTTCCTCCTTAAAATCTTTGAGAGATATTTTCTCCCTAAAAATCTTGGAGATCCCAATTTAGTGGATCTAGTGAGTGATCTTCTCCATGGTGGTTAAGCCTCCAAAATCTATATAATGAGGGCATTCCAAAGTGAGAAGGGGAAAGGAATATATTCAAGCATCAACATTTTGATCTCAAGACTTTCATGCAAGGGTTGGACGAAGAGAGCTTGGAGAAGATTGCTACGACATCAATGTGCTTTGTAAGTGCCTTCATTTGGCTTTCCATTTAATATCAACTTGGTGTATTCATTTCATTATGATTGTTCATTGTAATGTCTATGTTTAATTCAAATCAAGTATAGATAAATATGGTTTTTATATAACAAAATCGAGTATAAGTAGGAAGGTTTTCCATTGTTTTGCAGGTCTCTTTGATCGTTGAAGTAATTGGAGCAGCGAGGAAAATGGATGGAGCAGCGAGGACAAACTTCGAGAAACAAGTGTGCCTTCCTCCTTCTATATATAGGTTAATGAATTATATATATAAGGAAAGTAGCAACTATTTGTTTACTTTTGTCTTTGGACCGAAGAAGGGGTCTTGGTCCAAAGGGGAGATTAACATGTCTGCAAGGTAATATTTCTCATAACAGTGCCATGTCACCTAGCACATGTGGAAGAGGTCCACTTGGAGACCATGTCTCTTGTGTTGTGTCAGGATGATAGTTGGACTAGAGTGAAAGTTTAAAGGTGCAGTGTTAAATACTTGAGGGCCTAGTGGTTGGGTGCCCTGGTGGGATGGTGGGTCAGCATGGTGTTTGAATAGGGCCAAAGGACGTGATGATGTCAGCAGATATGTCCTGCCATGTCACCTAGCATAGGTGGAAGAGGTCCAGATGAAGGCCATGTCTCTTGCGTTGCGTCATGATGATATTCGAACCAGAGTGAAAGTTTAAAAGTGCAGTTTAAAGACCTGAGGGCCTAGTGGGTTGGTGGGTCAATCGTCTGGTGGTATAATAGACTAGAGTGGAAGTATGAAAGTGGAGTGTTAAATTCTGGGGGGGCGGTGACCATGGGGGACGGTGACCCAATGAGCCCTATGGCCTGGTGATATATCGAACCAGAGTGGAAGTCTGAAAGAATAGTCTTAAAGTCTATGGGCCCTAGTGGGCTAGTGACCCAGTGGTCCCAATCATCCAGTAGCTAACCGGATTGGAGTATAGTTGATCAGTGCAATGTTTTAATCCTAGGGGGGAGGTGGGTCGGTAACCCGGTGGTCGGGACACATAATGTAAATAAGTCTTCAGGTTGCTCAGTGGTCTCGATATGTGGTGAACCAATCGATCTAACAAATTGATGGTCGTGATTAAACCCTGGAATCATCCGACATTTTCTAAAGGTTTGAGTTGTGTGTTTAACCCGATGACCATTGAGTAGATTGATGGTCGATATTAATCCATGAATGATTTGATCACTACTGAGTGTTAAATTTTGTGATGTGGATGGTGAGTAGATAGCGTGCAAAACAGGAGGAATTTGGGACCGATTTCAAAGAATTTTTTTAGTCTGGTTTTGAGGAAGATTTAAAGGGAGTTGGAATCGACCCCATGAGCACAATTGTTTTTGGTATGTGGACAAATCCCTGAGCATATGAGCTCATGTATGAAGCCTATAAATAATGAGGCCCCAAAACCAATTTTGTGTAGTGGTGTGAGTTGTGTGGAAGAAAATCTAAGGCTCTTAGGATCGTGGAAATGGAAGGAAGTGAAATGTAATGATCTAAGGGAAGCAAGGAGGTGCGAGGTAAAATAAGGAACATTTGAAGTCTTATTGATTGTGAACAGGTGGATATTGTCATGGTAATTACAACAAAGATAGAGCAGTTGGTGAAATAACAGATTTGTGCAGGTGAATGTTTGAAGTGAAGTTATGATTTTGTATTATTGATAGTTTAAGAAGAGGTGAATCCAGATAGACAAGTTGATGAGATTGGTGTCTCCAGTAGGTTGGTGCCTACATCTTGCTAATTTGGTGCTCATTTGAGGAGATCGGTGTCTCTAGTAGGTTGGTGCCTAAAAATATTGTAACTGTAGGTTGGTACCTACAAGTGTTACTGAGTTGGTTCTCAAGAAAATGGATTGGTGTATCTTTTAGGTTGGTGACTGTAAAATATTGTAACAAATTGGTGTTTTTAACAGGTTGTTTCCTGTGAAAATATTTGAATAAAAGTTTTGTGGTTCTCTCCCATTTGGGTTTCCACATTAAATTTGTGTGTATTGTGCACTGCATATTAATTATTGATTTCTTATGGTTGATAAAGTAATGAATCGATAAGTGTATAGCAATAAGAAAATAAAAAACAATCTTATATTAATTCACCCCCCCCCCTCCTCTCAGTATAAGTACAGACAAAAGAGAATAAAATTGTACAGACAAAAGAAGAATCTATATATCAATGAGGAAAACAGCTCTCCAAAATTCTCATGACCTTTGGAGATTCAAGTGAAAACACCTATTTTTTTGAAAATAATTCCTACAAGTTGAAGAAATACAGTATGATGTTGTCAAGAACACCAAAATAAAAAAAATATGAGGATGACAAACATCATAAAGAGTAGAATTTGTTTCCCAACTAAGTCACAATCAACTTGGATGATAACAGAGCATGTCACTTATTGATAATTGCCATAGAAATATAGATATGACTCTTTTTCTTCCAACTACTGATTATTTTTTATCATAACCCTGTTAGAGCCTACACGTAGGTGTTTCTTGTTTCTTCCCTCAACTTGAAATAATTCGATCAAACCTTTTTTTTTAATCAGAAAAAGGATTTTCTAAAATGGCTCGCCAATGACCAAGATTTAATTAAAAAATATTTTTGATACGATAACAGGTCTCAGCCTCTCTACTTTTTGTTACTACACTATCTGTAACTATCACTCTATATATGGTCCCAACCAATATGAAGAGTTCCTACAATAGATACAAAATTGCATCATTAACCCATACTCCCATACAAAAAGGAACAAAACTCTCTCCTTCATTCTACCAGATTGGCTCCAAGTTGTTCGCTAGGAATGGCTGCAAGATCCCAAAATTTCGCGTTTAATCCAACAATTGCAAGACAATTCTCCAGTTTCCCCAGGGTACTCTTGGCACAATGATGAGATTTTCTACAAAGGTTGTTTGTATTTAAGTAAACAGTCACAACTTAAATCTGCGGTGCTTTATGAGCTTCATGCTACACCCACAGTTGGGCACTCAGGGTTTACCAAAACCTATGACAGGGTCAAATGTTCTTTTTTGGGGATGGTATGAAACAGGACATCTTCACCTTTGTGGTGGAATGTGATGTTTTTCAATGCAACAAGGGAGAAACAATCAAATTCCCCAGCACACTACAACCGCTTCCAATTCCACCAGCTATTTGGAGGGATATCTCTATGGATTTCATTGTTAGCTTACTTAAATCGGGCAATAAGTCTGTAAACATGGTGGTAGTTGATCGTCTTTCCAAATATGCTCATTTCCATGTTCTTCAACACCCATTCACCGCATCCACAATGGTTCAACTTTTCATGGATCGTATCTTCAAGCTTCATGGCATGCCCCATTCTATTATCTCTTACCGAGATCCCACTTTCACTAGCAATTTTTGGCAAGAATTGTTCTAGCTATAGGGAACCCAATTGCATCTCAGCATAGCCTATCATCCTCAGACTGATGGCAAAACTAAAGTTTTCAACAAGTTCTTGGAAAAATATTTGAGGTGTTTTGCATCTGAGAGGAAAAATCAATGGGCCCAATGGTTACCCTTAATTGAATGGTGGTACAACACATCTTACCATACAACTACTTGCATGAATCCTTTTGAAGAAGTATATGGAAAAAATCCACCTTTAGTTCTCTCATGCCTTCCTGGTGTCTCGAAGGTTCAGGTAGTTGAAAAGACTCTTATCGTTCGAGAGGCTACTCTCTATACCCTCAAGGAGAATTTGGTAATGGATCAGAATCCCATGAAGCAACAAGCAAATCAAGGTCATTTTGAACGGCAATTTGTTGAAGGGGACTAGGTGTTTCTTCGACTGCAACCTTATAAGCAAACTTCACTCAAGGATGAACATTGTCAGAAACTTGCGCCTAAATTTTATGGTCCTTATGCAGTTCTCAAGCGCATGGGACCAGTCTCCTACTAGTTAGTTTTTCCTAGTCATTCTAATCTCCATATTGTTTTTCATGTCTCGTGCTTAAAGAAGTTGATTGGAACTAAGTGCCAAACTCAAACCAGTCTCCCTGATCTGGATGAAGAAGGATCCATCTGCTTGTAGCCACAAGCAGTCTTGGACCAACGTGAGTGTCATCTCTGTCACCGCACCATCAAGGAATTGTTAGTACAATGGAAAGATACAACTCCAGTAGATGCCACCTGGGAGCCAACTACCATTCTGCAACAATTTCCTCATTTCAATCCTCAAGGACAAGGATGTTTTTAATGGGGAGGGAATGTTAGGGACCTAACCTCCCTAACCTGTCACATAGGTAGAATAATATAGTTTCCATGTAATAAAGGCCAATATTAATAAGGCCTAGTAATAAGGAAGAATAAGTCAAATGTAAGAAGACCTAATAGAAGCTTCCGCTTCTAGAAGACCTTCCTCTATATTGTTCTTATGGTAGACAGATTTAGTATAAATAGGATTCAAGGGCATGAGAAGTTTTGTCTTGAGAATTATTGTTATAGAGTGTTTCTCAGCTAGAGGTTTCCCCCTCAAAGAGGCAAGTGAACATTGTTTCCTATAAATAAAGGTATTATTTTTGTGTTGTGGTTTCATATATTATGTTGTTATGCTATTATTCTTTGTCGTATTTCTGTTTTCTGTTATTATAATAGATCTGGTACTTAACATCCACCATCATCTATATTTTTTTTTATTTTCTTGTGGGGGGTGTGAAAGTAAGGCCACACAAGAATTTTAAAGGAGTAATGATCAAACCCCCAGCTTGGCATATACACATAGATGTGCTTTGATTTGGTTGATTCTTAGCATGAATCCATTTAAGATTTTCAAATCATATTGAAAATCACTTGGTATGGTGGTCTCCTGGTATTATTCATTTCCTTCATCTCAACCAAATTCCTCTTCGAAGGAAGAGGACCTTTTATTGGGAAAGCATGTGTCCATTTACTGCAAGAAAAATCCATTCTTTTGCAAATTGAGGCCATTAATTGATGTAAAAGGTGAATGATGTACTTGCATCATTTTTAATAGATCATATCATCAATTGAAGTGGACTCGGAGACATAACCCATATGGGTGAACTTCATTCTCAATTTTTTGAGTTCTTCTTATGTTGTTTTAATGTTGGATTTTAAATTTCAATTCTCAATGTTAATTTTAAATTATTTAAGCCAAATTTTCAAAAAATTGTGAGAAATTGAGAAGCATGTTAATAGAATCTAAATTAGTGGTTTAAAACAAAGCCTTTAGTGCTAATTTCATATCACATAACAAAGGTTTATCTAATGAAGGAGATGAAACAGGGAAAATGGATGCAACTTGATGCAAGAAAATCCTTGGGTCAACACAACTCACAAGAACCTTATTTTTTATTTCTTGGGATAATTCCTTAGCAGGTTGGAGAACAATAACATCATATTCTTGATAGAAAAAACCTTATTGTGGCATCCCCAAATTCCTTCCTTGACCATCTAGCACTAGCCATAAGGTCACTTAGCCTCATCAACTATTTGTGAGGATAGATTTAACTTCTAACAACAATAAATTATAGAATTCATATGAAAATATAAAAGGACAATGGAAATAAAAATGCATATTCTGAATTATTTATTACCCATTAAATTCAATACATTATCACAACATGAAAAACATTCCATAAGAAGACAACCATTAATACTTATATGAAAATAAAGCCACATCCATCAAACTAGTTGTCAAGGAGTGATTACCCACCCAATCATAGGAATCAACTATGGATTCCACCCCCAAGCCAAATGATGATACCACTAGGGAAAAGTAATCTCCTACAAGGCTCTAATCTATTGCAACCCAAACCATTACTCTCATGACAAGCCACCTTCTCACTACATAGATATAGAGGCCCTCTTCCAACAATCAAACCATCCTTGGAACTCTCTTCCATTTCCCCACATAACACATAGAGGACCCACTCTTTCTCTACTCAATAGTGCCTCATAGTACTCTCCCCTTCTAGTGATCTTCAATGTGTGCAGAAAGAGTGCAATCTATTGTTTAGCTCCTAGTAATAAGCTAGGATAGAAAACTCTTGGCCTTAAGGTCTTCAATAAGAAACAATAATAGGGTCCTAGGTCAGGAGAAATCGCCTCAACTATAATGGACATTCCATGCATGGAATCTCTCTCCAACCATCCCATTTTCTTCAAAAATTGTAGCAAGCTTCCCTGACTTATATATGCTCTTACCAACCACAAGCACATTGGAAACCCTTTCCATAATAGTCATACCGACCATAACAACCATGACAACCAAGGAAAATAATACATTTAACACGAGACATGGTATCTTCTGCATGCCCTCAAATGGTTTCCCAATGATAATGGTAGAAAATAATGCATTGAAAGGACAATGGAAGACCTTTTGTTGCATGAGACTTGTCTTTCTTCCCAATGATGTGATAGGTATGAAACTTGAACAATTTAGTACATAACCTTAATTTAAATATTGATAGCTTGCAAGAAAGCATGTGCATAATGAGTAGTACTTCCAAAGATCAATGACAAGATGAAATCACCCAACAAACCCATTTCCTCTTCCTCTCTTGTGGTATCACAGTCCCCTTGTTGCTCCCTCAAAAAACCATTTTGGTGAATATTGTATTATTATGTATTTTCATTTTTGTACTTACCTTTATGTATACATGAGCATATTGTGCAAAATATGCTCACCACATTATAAACATATCCACCACCTAAACTCATACGCACTAGTTGCACTTTAACCTTGAGCTCCATAGTAGGAATGTTTACAATGTAACATGGGGTCATTACAACTCAACCCACATGGCTTGACTTCCATCTCATAAACCACATTATATAAAACATTACATGATTTATTACAGTGTAATTCAAAAGTAAAAACTAGGATATTACACTCATACTATCAAGTAAAACATTAACATAACATCAAAGGGATTATATTATTTACAACATTAAATTAGACATTAAATCATTTATATGTGAATAAATGTGCATATGCTAATATGTGTGTAATTACGTCGAAAGGCGTATACCTATTGGAGATGGGCACAATTAATGATCTTTTAATCTTAAATTTTAATCTGATGGCTAAGTATTGAAGATGCTGGCATATTCTTAGTCGTCCTCCAAAATCAATGAGTCGGATTTATTGTTGATAACTTCCTTGCATTTATAAATGCATCCATTAACCTGTTTACTTTTTTACATTTACCTAATCATATTATAAAATTACTGCAAGCATATATAATTGCCACATTTAGATAATTAAGAAAGATTAATCTCTATACCAACCATGTTTATATATTTAAGAAACACTACACACGTCTGTGCACACTTTTCATGTTGATGCATACATTCGTTTTATAAATAAATAATATATCTCAAGCTCATTACCACACAGGTTTCATATTTGGAAAGGATTCGTTTATGAAGTGTGAACCGTGGCATATGGCTTGATGCCCACGTCGTGTCGTTTCATTTTGGGGAAGGCACATTTCATCTAAAGTGTGAACTGTGCACTTTCTTGACGCCACGTCCTCGTACGTTTCATAATAGGGCAAGCATTCTTTTATAAACTCAACCTCATAAATTACCACGCAGGTTTCATATTGGGGGCACCTATTTGTTTAGTTGAGTTTTGCTTTCAATTTAAATTACAACAGGTTTTAGGAATAATTTAGATATGTGTTTCATTTAAATTACCACACTTTTTATAAATTACCAGGTAGGTTTCATATTAGGGGTACAGTTTTGTTTTATTGAGTTGTGCGTTCAATTTAAATTACCACAGTTTTCAGAAAATTACCATAGTTTTCAATTTAAATTATCACAGTTTTTAGGAAATGTAGGCCTAAAAATAGTTACAATTAGGGTTTTTTTTCACTATTTTGGAGTTAGGGTTACATATAAAGTTTACAATTAAATTTTAAAGTTATAGTAGTTACGATTTTCAGAATCTTCCTTTTACATATTATAGTCTTATATTCTTTCGGCGTTTATCAGTCATAAATTATATATATGACTGTGCTAGTATTCATTAATTGAGATAAAAGAAAGTGAGTATCAATATGTATGTAATACCTATCACAAAAACCTCCTTTTAAACATCCCAATTATTTATTATTTCATAAGCTAAGGATCATAACCATTCATGTGCAACACCTTATGAGTCTATGTGAAAAGATAAACCATTTAACCACAATCATCAATCACACTCTATAGAGTGCTTAATTCTACAAATATTGATAAATGATATTCCACAAAAGTATATATATCCCAATGAAAATGACAATCTATCCATATTGTTGGGGGTAATTCTACACATATTGACAAATGATATTCCACTAAAGTATATATATCCAATGAACATGACAAATGTCATCTCTTATCCATATTGTTGGGGAGAATGTTTAGGTTTTTCAAATACAATGGATCATGGAAAAACCATTTTTTAATGACAAATGTCATCTCTTATCCATATTGTTGGGGAGAAGGTTTAGGTTCTTCAAATATGGATCATGGAAAAACCATTTTTTAATACATGGGCCAAAAATATGCAAAGTTGAAGGGGAAGAGTGTAAATCTTGATAGGAACAAACTTAGATCCAAAAAGAAAGGGATCTATTCTCAGCGAATCAAACTTTGATCCAAAAGGAAGGGACAAACTTAGATTCAAAAGAAAAGGGATCTATTCTCAATAAATCAAACTTAGATCTATTCTCAATGAATCAAACTTAGATCCAAAAGGAAGAGGGATCTATTCTCAATGAATCAAACCTAGATAAAAAGAAGAGGGATCTATTCTCAGTAAAAAAAGAGAGAATTATGATAAACAATTTAATGATAGATTCACAAAGAAACGAAGGATCTATTTTCAATGAATCAAACTTAGATCCAAAAGGAAGAGAAATCTATTATCAATGAAATCAAGAAGAAAATTATGATGAACAATTTAATAATAGATTCACCTCAGTGAAATCATGAAGGAAGGAATTATGATGAACAATTTAATAATAGATTCACAAGGAAACAATTCTCTCATCCCAAAACTTCCTCTTAAATGACGCAAAGATCATTTTCATAACATAAACATATGCAAATCCTACCATGGGAAAACACGATCTATTCGTCCCTAGTATGGTCAACACTTTCTATGGTCATTGACTTTTGCATCTCTTCGCATGAATTAAACCATATATCTTGAAGAGGGAAAAAATCAAAATTGGGGTCTAAGAAATATKAGATCTCTCCATTTTTAAAGAGGGTGGTGATCCTTTATTATTSTAMCCATYCTCCATTAAATGTTTTATGTGATTGAGCATTCAAAGATATGGAATTGGTAGAGTTAACACACCCATGCATGATTTCAACGTACGTTAAATTAGATGATTTTAGGCAAAGTGATTATGGTAGAGTTAACACACCCCTGCATGATTTCAACGTACGTCAAATTAGATGATTTTAGGCAAAGTGATATTATGAAATGTGGAAAAAAATACATGTGTGAAATGTGGATAAAAATACATGTGTGTGCAATGTGGATAATGATGACTTCCAATTATAACTAGCACAGTCGCTAATTTGCGGTTGAGAATATCGAAAAGCCGTCAGTATGAACCTCCTCGCTTCTTTGTTGATGCGCACTCGCTCATTTGTTGATGGAAATCGTGGCTAACATATCAAACGCGCGTGGAGGGGAGGCTGGAGGTTGAAACGCTTCACTTCACATCCACGCGGCCATAAACATCCGCACTGGTAAAAAAATGACTACGCGTAAAACTTTTTAATTGGCATCCAACACCCACGCGGCCATACCTATCCGCCCAGTGACAATAATTTAGTAAATTGTGGCCAACTTAATAGATTATCTCTTAATTACTAAACGTGGCAATCTGGTGGTGAGCAAGTAATTTTTTAATCTTATTTAGTAAATGTAAAAAAGTAATCACATAAATGGACGTCTTTATAAATGAGCGGAAGTTAATTTATCAAAATCTCATCCATTGATTAGAGAGGACGACGAAGAATATGCCAATATCTTCAATTGCCAACCCTAAGATTGAAATATATGATTAAAAGGTGATTAATTGTGCCCATTGTCAATAAGTATACGCCTTTCGACGTAATTATAAAATGTGGGTAAGACTACACATACCTTGTGATCATTAATCATTAATTTAGTAATTATGTGATCATTAATCACGTATAATAATGTGGGTTAAAACTACACATGTGCACTCCAAGTAGTAATGAACTCCAAGTGTCATTAGCATGTCATTATGTGATTGTTAATCACATATAGTAATGGAGAAGATTATACATATGTGCTATGACTAGTAGTGAACTTCACCATCATGTACTGTTAGTAATGAACTCAAGAGTCATTAGCCCACCATTATGTGACCATTAATCACTTATAGTAATGGATAAGACTACACATGTGCATTGTGAGTAGTACATAATTTCATCATCATGTGATCATTAATGATATATAGTAGTGTGGGTTATCTTGTGAGTAGTAGATAATTTCACTATCATGTGATCTGATCATTAATAATACATAGTAGTGTAAGTTAAAATCAATATAGATTCATCTTAATTTTGGTTTTACGAAGCGTCGAGAGGGATCAAATCTTTCTAGATGTAAACCCTTCCTTTTACACATATACAATTTTTATTTACTTAATTTATTATTATTATTATTTAAGAGTGACATGTGTCAGCTCCACGTTGAATTTAAACACAGAGTCACACATCGACCTAAGCTATAGAATAAACCTCTCAACACAATAAATTTAAACACAAAATCACACATCAACCTAATATTGAATTGTAGAATATACACTTCCAATAGTAATAAACACAAGTGTCATTTATATAGAACCATTAATCACAATAGTAATGTGGATTAAAATTACACATGTGCATTGCGAGTAGTAATGAACGCCAAGAGTAATTAACTGACCGTTATGTGACTGTTAATCACGCATAGTAATGCGTAACACTGCACATGAGTCATAGTGAATTTAGTCTTCATGTGACCGTGATTAAGTACTGATCACGAGGAAGGGGGCGAGTCGCCTGATGATCTGATGAAAGCGTTCAGAGTATTTGATAAGAACAGAGATGGGTACATCTCTCCTGAGGAACTGCAACAAATTCTTCTCACTCTGGGTTTGGGTGAGGGCAGCGATTTGGGTAACTGCGAAAAAATGATTTCCAAATTTGATTTGGACTCCAATGGGCTTCTCGACTTCGATGAGTTCAAGAATATGATGATGGATAAAGATTAGTCGTGCAAGTATTACCAAATTAAGCTGTGTAGAATTGGGATAKCGSAGTCTCCCGACAAATGCCATCATAGAKTGCTTATGGTAATTCCATGTCATTGTTAYCACATAGACGTGTTGTATTTTTGTCCTTTATGCCATTATTTATTTGTACTTTTATTTTTTCAATTGGTGTACTTTCATTCTTGTTACTAGAAAAGCAAATTTGCAAAAAGTTTTATTAAGAAAAGCAAATTTGCAAAAAGTTTTACTAAGATGAATATGAATATGTATAGAAAAAGAAATTGATTTTGTTTGGCTAAGACTTTTTTCTTTCTTACAGGTAAGGAAATAGATTAACAGTCTAAGATCCAAAAGCATTTGGTAGGAGTGAAGGTTTACCCTTTTAGGGACCAGCTAGTTAGATGGTATGATTTTTATTAAATAAAGATGATGATTTTTTTTTTTTCAAAATGTAAACTAATAGTTGACAATTAAATTATGATAGGTTAGGCTGTAAAAGTGTAAAAAAATATTGTTGCAGAGTTAGGTTTTTTCACTATGTAAAACTATAGAAAGAGAGTGCTCAGTGCATATGCTTTATGTATCAATATAGTTATCCAGCCCCAATTTTGCTAGGAACTTTCTAATAATGGGCATTGTTGATAAAAAATTATCTATATTTAATGGTTTTTGTGAATTTTGATGAGGGCACATTCAAAATAGTTTTATAAAAAGTATGTATAGTTTATGGTTTTGAATTTTGAAATGATAAGCACAACAATTTTGCTAGGAACTTTCTAGTGATAGATATTGTTGATAAAAATTATTTTTGTTGTGAATTTTGATGAGTGCACATTGAAAATAGGAACTTTCTAGTGATAGATATTGTTGATAAAAATTATCTTTGTTGTGAATTTTGATGAGTCACATTGAAAATAGCTTTATAAAAAGTATGTATAGTTTATGGTTTTAATTTTGAAATGATAAGGAGAGGAGATGAAAGTAATGTGAATTTAATAATTATTCTCAATTTTTCAATTACATAATAAGAAATTAAATCATTTAAATCTTATTGTTGTAATATATTTGAATAGATTAAAAAGTATGTTGTAATA